>JAOTRQ010059233.1:0-13830 GCA_028565875.1 Hoplisoma paleatum
GGCCCAAAAACCCCCAGCAAACACTTTTTGTCAGATCTTACGCCCCTTGTGGGAGCATTTGGCCCTCACAAAGGTATAACCCCCCCCCCCCCCCACACACACACACACACACACACACGCACACACATACACAAAAACACACACCGGCTTCCTTTCTGTATGAAGTTGGGGGTGCGGGTGCTCTCGTTCTTCAACACCCAGAGGCGGAGTCAGAAGCCTGAAGAGTGGAATTCCAGACGAAGGGCCGACCAATCAGCACGAGGCCTGTGGCTGAGAGAGGGAATCCACCAAGCTCAAATTCACAATCCAGCACACAGACAAAAAGTGTGGCTAAGTACACATTTCAGTTCTTCTAGCCCACCTAGCCTAGGATAGACCAGTGTAATAAACACACACACACACACACACACACACACACACACACACACACACACAGGCCAAATCTAGACTTATAGTGTGATATTTCCATGTAAAAACGCACACGTATTCTTTCATTCCTCCCTGATGTCACGCCTCTGATTTACAACCCCGTTCCTTCTGTTATGTCTAGCGGGTATCTCGTTTCGAAGGACAGTCAAGATAAAAGCAGACCAGACATCTGACCGTTGCACTTTTCCGAGAATCCCACCTTCCTCGGGTCACTCAAACAATCGTTGTTTTCCGTTTCAATACTTGATTTTGGTGTGAGAAATGTTTCTTGATCTGACATGAGAAGCAGACCGGTCACACTAGACTGTGACCGGTTCAAAATAAAACAAGTCCAGACATGTTTTTAAGCTTATTTGTTGTGCTATTTCTTGACCATCAAACAATTTAGACATTTGATATTAAATACGGCCTGTTCAAACAAACCAGCTGTAGCCTGATGGTCAAAAGAACAGGACTTATTATTTGAGGGCAGGCATGGCCTGATGGGTAGAGACCTGGCCTTATGATCGGAAGGTTGCCGGTTTGATTCAGAGTAGCAACAGGTCACGACTGAAGTGCTTTTGAGTAACCCACTGAAGCCCCTAACTGCTCTCAACTAAAGGTTTCCCATTGTGTTGGGCATGTGCGCTCACTACTGCCCTCTAGTGTGTGCAAATGTGTTTTTCACTACACAATTTTTATTAACAAGTGTCTAAAAAGAATTCTAAAAGGAACACACACACAGTGCCATCGAAATTCTTATAAAGGCTTAGAATGCACAAATGGAACTTGACTGTGCCAACAAAGTTGGTATCATTTGTGCCAAATGTATTTTAAATTTAGTAAAATGAAATGGCGGCATTAGAAAATGCTTCACACTGCATTATTGGTTTCTTTATTTATTGGAATGGATGTTGATTCTTAAATGAAATGATGTTGACTAGATAAAACATGAAATATCTTAAGTTAATATCGTCTGCAGTTAAGAAAAGTACTTTCAAAATCATTTGTCCAAAATGTTTTTTTTTGTCTTTGGGGTCGTACAATGTGTTGCTGGCACTTGTGAGTGACTTTTAACAAGAGTAGCAGGGCAGGGAATGAGCACTCCAGAGGAGCCTTGCTGTAGGGTGTTATTTGGGTTTATTCTGGGATATTCCGAGGTTTGGCACATGTATAATACAGATGTTGGATGTGACCGCAGTAGCAGAGTGGTTCGAAAATGTCAGTGTGGTACTTCAGCCTGTATTTGTATTTCCTTTCGCATTTTGGACCTCAATCTCCTGTACTCCTGTTATTTTTCTCAATCAGCCTCTCAATTTTTGCAGCCCTATTCTCAGTAAGAGCTCAAAAGTGAGATGTTTCAGCCCTCTGTAAATATTTCAGACGTTGCCTCGTCTCATAAACTACATTCTTGAACATTACACATCCTCTATTCTGCTCAACTTGGCAACACGATGCAGAGAGAATGAAAAAATCTGGTGAGGATATTCAGAAAACAATTAGATCAGTGACGTGTCATGAGAAAAAAACAGATCACCAGGAATGTTCTAGCTCGTGTTGCCTTCACGCCTCTGTCTGCATTTCTCACACTTGGTCTACAGACTTCCAGGTGACCTACAAACCCAAAACCACAGGAAATGGCTTCAGAAATATACAATATATGAATGTCTAGACTTACTAACACTTCCGCTGGGGTGTTTATGTCAGTGTGCACTTGTTCGCAGCTCTTAGCTAAGTAACTTTATGTAATTAAGAATTTTCATACTAATTTTCTGTTTGTTATTAATCTGAGTGTGTAGACTTGTATAACAAATAGACGACTATAACGAATGTCTGGCAATAACTATTCTTTAATCAATATCATTTGGTTAAATATGTTTTTGTTAAGGTCTATTAAATCTCCTCCAATTCACACTTGCTGACTCCAAATTTTCTTTCTGTATTTCTTTCAGGGAATAATCCTTGCCACAGTCACTCTAGGCTTGCTCAGGAGCTTTTCTTAGTTTTTATTTTTGGTCTGGAGGTCCTTAAATCTATAAAGCTGCTCTGTAACAATTTCTATTGTAAAAAGCGCTACACAATTTAAAATAACTTGATTTGTGTATTGTATATTAATTGTCTTAAACGTAGCATGCGTTTAATTAATTATCAGCTATTATTAATTAATTATTAGTTTGGTGTTTGATACTAATGCAAAGCGTTACATGCTAATGAAGACAAGTTGTTTATTTGTTCGTTTGTTTAGTTTTCTAGCACATAAATTTCTTTTTTTGTCCGGTATTAATGCACTTTCAGTCCAAACTTGATTTTTATGACCCTACCATAACCTCACTGCCTCACACAGCCTTAGTTTACAGAATTAGATACCCTTTAGATACCCCCTTTTTGGGGTCATAATTGTACAATATTTCAGGTCATATAGATATTAGCTTACATCATAGATCGTGGCCTGCCATTATAAGAACCCTTACAAGCAGAGGCCACCAAAAACAATCCATGTTAAAGATATTCCAGTTGTCACCATTAAAAACCTTTCCACATTTTGAAATACATGCTTTTGAGTTTATGGCTCTAAATCGCTAAAGTTCCGTCCTGAAGAATCAACCACCAACAAGCAAACATTCATTGGCATGTAAACAATAAACTTTTCCACATTATAAGGCAATATGGTGATATACTGTCCATCATGCTCCATAGTAACACTTTTTTGGCAACCAGCCAGCTTCAGACCACCGACACAGAGACTGAAAAGCACAAAAAGGTTTGTTTCCCTTCCCTTGATCTTTCCACAAGCACTTACCAGACTGACCCTCATGTCTGGGAGCCACGTCCAAATCCATACGGATGAAAGCCGATTCCTGTCCGGCTAAGAGGCAAGAAGGGATTCTTCTGTCCCGAAGCAGCGAGTTTCCAAACTGTTGGTCTACATCCACATGTGTATGGCTCCACAGAACCTGAAAGAAGTGTGGAGAGAGAGAAAGCGTGAAGCAGACAGACAGCGAGAGAACAAGTGGGAGAGGAGGGGGTGGGCAAAGTGGCATGCATGCAGACCTCCTTTTCTACCAAGATCTCTTGTTCTGTTGCTCTTGTTTGGTTCTTACTTGCGTCTTAAAGACATACATGTACTTCTTACAACACTCCGTTTCCTCAAGATCAAACCAAGACCGATAAGTACCAACTTTAGGTACTCTCATGAGAATATATGGAATTAAAATGTATAAGTAAATACCACTTTTTTGGGCAAGTACTCCTAATTTATGGATTTTTTATGACCCTGCCACAACTTAACTGCCCCACACAACCCTAGATTTATTAGATACTCTTTATAATACTCCCTTTTGGGGTCATAATTGTACAATGTTTCAAGTCATACTGGTATTAACCTACATCATAAATTGTGGCCTGCCATCAAAAGAAGCCTTACAAGCAAACACCACCAAAAAACTATCTGTGATAAAGATATTCTGGTTGTTACCACGAACCATAAACGTTTCCAATTTTTTAAACACATGCTTTTAAGTTTAGGGCTCTGAAACTCTAAAATTCCTTGTTCATTGTGGAATACCAATCTTTCCACATTTAGCATTTCAGCCAAGATGATGATACCCTGTCTGTAATGCTCCACAATAAAAACCTTTTTTAGCAGGTAATCCTAATTTACCCCATTAATTTTTTACTAAATTACAACCCCAACTACGAAACAATTATATGCTCTTTAGAGCATTCCCTGTTCGAAATGGAATCCTCATCTTTAGCCATGTTATGCAGCTACTAACTAACTTTGCTTACGAAGTGACTAACCAATAACCAAATTTCGAGTCCATGTTGTCCCATCATGATAATTATGATAAAAACCAATCAGCAATGATAATTGATAACAAGGCGACTTCCAAACTAATATTTTCAGCTGATTTCGAGAGTCATAGGAACAGAAAGCGCTCACAAATGGGTGTGACATTGGGGCACAGGGACAGAGTCAATACAAAAAAACATGTACCCTAAACTTGCTGACCTGCGGAGTAAAACCTTACATAAAATATTGTGTTTGATACATCAACCAATTTTCTGTTTTGCCTGCATGACAAACTTTGGCAGAAGAAACCAACAAAGATCGTCTATTCTATCATTAGATCAGATGGGATGATATTTTAAATACCAACTGCAACCCAACAAATCTTATAGTAATTTCTTATCTAAAGCTCATCCTGAACCTATACAGACTACAAGAACAAGATGATGAACAAGGTGAGCTCAAGATGAACTTATCAAGACTACAAGAACAAGCATTCACAATACCTCGATGCCTTGTCTAGGTTTTAGTTAAATTATTGATCTTGTATGGTATACGTCTTATTCTTGGCCTGGCTCTAGATATTGCCTTCATTTCCAGGTTTCTTTAGGTTTTGCTTTGTCTCGGTCTTAGCCCAGACAACCTTGATTTCAACACTGGCTATTTGTCATGCAAATCTGAGCAACAAGCATCATTGGCAAGCAATGAACTAATTTGCAAAATGAGCTGCAGATTGATATACTGCGTTTTTCAGTTTTGAATTAAATTAATAACTCAATGAATGAATCTGTGAGTCAGCAGAACAGTGAACGTGGGCCAAGGTCCTTTGATGGATTGGCATTCTGTACAGACTTAGTGTGTCATGTCCAGTGATTCTGAAAGAACTGACCTTAAGAGATGTACACATTTCCTTCCCAAGTAGTCTAATGGTGATTGTTTGGTTAGTTATACCATTTTCACTACACTATATGCTATAAAGCTTATATAAAGAAAAAGAAATTCTACAGACAAGGATTTAAACCCTCAGCTGTTTGACTCAACAGGCAAATCTTTAAATCTCATTTCAATCTTTAAGATCTATTATATAATCTTAATATGTTTTTCTTCTTAGTCAATAAAATAAAATGCTAGTTAGGTTACAATCAAGCTAATTAGCATCCATTTCATACATGAAGCTTAGAAATGGCCAAGAACCGAACATAGAAGACACATGATCGATTTCTAAGTAAATAGATATTAGTAAATAATAAAATTACTAAATATGAAATTTATATATGCATATTACAGTTCATGCAAACCTTTAAAATTGCTCTTTCCCCACAGATCAACCAAAAATAATACATTTGTCATTGTTCTACTTCTACCTGGAGGCTATTCAATATTTTTACATTTATGTCACTGTATTGCTGCCACCTGGTGGTAATAGTGTCATCTGGTGGTTACTTAATATTACTACATCTACATCATTCTACCGCTTCTACCTGGTAGTTATTAAATATTATTACAAGTACATCACTGTATTACTACCACCTGGTGGTTACTATAAATCACTACATCTACAATCCTGTAATACTGCCTCATGCTGTTTTTTTAGTACAGCCTAATTTACAATGAAGTTGGACATGGTGTATAACACAATAAAAAAAATATTATGATGATTTCCAATGATTTAGGTACATAATAGCAAAAATAAAAAACAAATAAAGCTCATTTGTTTAATCATTAAATATCGCATCTTGCATTTGCATGATATTGTTTTTGTTCAACACATTGTTTTTGTTTTACATAACGTCCCAACTTTAGTGGAATTGTGGTTGTATATTACAACATCTAAACTAAATTGATTCATGCAACAACATTTTATTTCAGATATGTACAAACAATAATTACAATTACACAATCATGTATCACTAAAGACCAGCGTTGCAATCCAATAGTACAGAATACCAACTTCATTGTTCAAGCCCAACAATTTTTAATAGAAAAACTATTTATTTTAAATGTAAACAAAGTTTTGGGGGTGAGTCAGAATGAGCTGGATGAATTGAAGGATAAGCATGCCTATGGCAACTGTGGCAAGGAAAAACTCATTGAGAAAAAAAAACGGAAAAACCTCAGAGGATCTAGAGATTTAACCTTAAACATATTTAACAGAATGATATTGACTAAATATTAATTAGAATTAGCAGTAGCTCTGTAAACAGAAGTTAATTCAGTTTAGTCTCTGAACAGATCTGGTATAAGTTCTGATCACTTGATGTGCTAAAAACATCTTTTACCTGAAAAGATTGTGTGTGTGTGTGTGTGTGTGGGGGGGGTGCCAGAAAGTTATTAAGAGTATTTTGATTTGATTGTTCTATTTAAAGCTTTTGTAAATCAACAAAACTAACTGCAGTAAAACATCAGTTGCAAAAATAAAATATGACTAATATATTTAGTTTATATTCAGCACGACGTCTTTTTAAATACACATCAGTAATGATTTAATACAAATTAGTGGTTCTTAACCAAACATACTTGAAGTATAATTTACGTACACAAATACCAGAGTACAATACATAACCCTGCACATCATAACACGCAGCCTCTGTGGTTGTTAAATATTATTACATGTAGATGATTGTATTACTTCGACCTGGTGGTTATTATTAACATCCACATCACTATTACTACCACCTAGTGGTTGTGAAATATTATTACATGAAGATCAATGTATGAATGCCACTTAGAGGTTATTAAACTTTATTACATCTACGTCACTGCAACACTTTCACCTGGTGTTAAATATTACAACATCTACATCACTGTATTACTGCCATCTGGTGGTTAATAAACATTACTACATCTATATCTGTATTACCTCATATTTGTATAACTCAGTATTGCTAACGATTTCCATATCTACTTAGCATAGCATTTTTGTCTTCGGATTATGTTGTTTCTCCTCATAGTCGATATAATTTTATTTACGGTTCTCTTACTAAGTTATTTAACACATGACTAGGGTTAAACGGCTGTGTGTAATACCGAAGGAGATTCTGGGTTATAAACTCTCCACATGAGACGAAGCTTCATTTACGTCTCAGTGGCAGGAACAGTAGACTACATTGCCCAGAATGCATCTGCACAAACAGGCCTGCGCGCGCCGCCTGCTGGTGATATTTTCCAAGCGCGTTTCATCACGGCGGCGTTTCTTCACCGTTCAAAACAGGTGAGAATTAAGCAGCTAATATGTATATTTTTTTCTTTTATTCGTCTCTTTTCACTCCTTTGTGTCAGTTTGATATTCGGAGGGAGCAGTTTTATCGGACGTTTGACCGCTACAAAGGGAATTAGCGAATTCGCTAGTCACGTGACCTGGTGTGCTTTGACGTCATGATTTAAACCCCAGGTCATAACCATGACAGGAAACGGTCACCCAAGTTTCAAACGATACACGAGTTACATCAAACACAGACAATGCTGTATCTTTAAGTGGGTTTTTTTGGACTGTGGGAGGAAATCTGATTTACCGAACACGCGGAGAACATGCAAACCCCATACAGAAAGCCTGAGCAGGGTATCTGACCCGGGAATTCTTGCTGTTAGACCACAGTGCCACCGTGCTGCTAACTTTGCTACCTGATTACACACTGAGCGAATACACTAAACACCTGAACAGGTTTCTAATTGTCCAGACTGCATGTCTTTAAACTGTCTTTCGGGAGGAAACCGGAGTATCTGGAGGAAACCCACACCGATGCAGGGAGAACATGCAAACACCTCACAGAATTATATAGTTATAATTATATAGAGTCAATATCTGGTCAAAAATATGTGGACATGTAAACTGTGAGTTTTCAAGAGGGGCATCCCTAACTTGTTTTTTTTAACCCTGGTGCTACGTTATTAATGATTTGTAATATAATATGAACCATATCCAGATTGAAATAGTGTGAAAAATAAAAGGTCTTGATGTCTAAACCGCATCAATAACTTGACGAACTAAGTTAAAGCCACTGAACTGTGTGTATTCGTTTGTCATGCTAAACATGTATTGTGTTCAGGGCCATATTAAGTAAACAAAGGCAAAATTAGGGCAAAATAGAACGATGTCCTAAAATTTAGATAGTTGATACTAGAATTAAATCAGGAGAAATTAATTAACCTAATCTCATTATGTTTTGTCCCCAGTTTTTTGGGGAAAACCTATCCATCACGGTTATAATGGGTGTTGTGGAAAAATTATCACAAGACACAAATTATGATAATAATAATAACAAAGAGTATATTTATTGAAATAAAGAAAAGAGTCTGCCTAGGGTTTTTGGGCCCTGGCAGGCTGAGACAGAGACGTCTGAAAACCATTGATTCTACATACAGATTTATACATCATTCGAAGGTTAATTTAGACCGGACATTTACCAAATTAGGAATTTGGTTGCTCTCTGATTAGTTTTTACCTTAGTCATATTGTCTATTCAGCATACAGCATTGCTATCTTACAATAATAATCATCTCAGCTGTGCTCATTATCTGACTGACGCCAGTGACAGTCTGATGTCGTGTTGACATTAAGAAAACTTAAACATGATTAATATATTGGCTTAATGAAAATTAAACACACATAGGAGATATAAATTCCCTTACATGGATAAGTCGTTAGTTGGCTTGTTAAGAGAGCGTGAAAACGAGTGGTGGCGCTAGCAATTAAGGAATGGGGAGAGGGGGGTGATTCTGGGTGAATCATGATGTATAAAATTTGGTCCAGAACTTCTTCCCATGCAGATGGTTCTCATGCACGTGTACAATGGGTTAGGTAGCTTTTAAAACGCTGATGTCGGTTCAGCCCTGGCTATTTTGGTAACCACATAAGCTAGCAGAGGGTAAGAAAACACAGCATTCTGTTTTATAGCCTCTCATTACAATAAAAGAATGCAGGAGCTATCACTTTGTAGTTATACTTTTAAAATCTGTTAAAAGGTGCAATTCATTTCTTTTAATGAGTCCTTAAAGGCTTCAATATGGCACAAACGCATCGTCTGCAGATCTTACTGGAAAATGGAACCATAGCCTGGGCTCATAAAGCTTCTCATGTGTTTTTTTCTTTTACCTCCATCTTACAGTCTGTTCCTTGTTTAATTTCTGATTGTGATGCACGCTAGTGCGATACACCTGCTAAGTATGGAAGTATTGAATTTGGTGTTTTGTTTAGTAACATTGCCCTATGCAAATACGTTCCATAGGAACCCCTAGTAACTGTAGTATACAGTGTATGGGTTATAAAAACAATTTATACTTTTTACAGTTTAGAGTTTAGGGCTAAATTTGACTTCTTTCTGTCTTTGCATGTAATTATACCCTTGAATCTTTCAGGCCAAGCTGTCCAAGTAGTGAAAGTCGCTGGGTACGTATCATTAGCTTTCTGGGTCGGAACACGCCGTCCTAGATGGAGCGCCAGGACTTAAAAGAAAGGTGGTAGTGTCTTTACAACAGAACCAGACAGACAGTTTTGAAATGCTATTGATGAGCAGCACAGTTTTTTTTTCAGAAGATTTGAAGGATAAAGGTAATGGAATCATTTCATTTTTAAATAAATGACCAGTGCATTCGTGGCAGAGGGCGAGTCTGCGGCAAAGATATGACCCTCATTAGAAATTCCCAAAAAGAGAACGTTAATAAAAATAGCTCTGGAACAAAGATGCAGATTCAAGGAAACGTTTAACGATCTCCCGCAGATAACGAGACCATCCTCACACAAAGCCAGAGAGGGAGCATGATTCAAACCCGGGTCTTCCGAACGCCTCTGCTGTGCCACCCGCCTTACCTTGTTCCTCCAAAGTGTCTAACACGCTCGTGTTTTAATATTATTGTATTTAACGTGAACATAAGGCGCTTTTCTCTTAGCTCATTTTATAATGATTCAGCAAGAATCGATATGGATTGATTCATTCAGATGATCCTTTTGGATCGATATTCACATTAAGCAGCAGGGGGCGCTGGCACTATATTCTCTTAAAACATCTGGCATTTTTGGTATAGTTTGCAACTTCTTCATTAATTAAAGGACATTTATTGTCAGGATGAATAAAAGAAAATCACAAATATTATTTTCCTTATTTGTTCTCCCCACAAGAGTGTCTTCAGTGTCCTCATGGAGCTAAACGAGGAAATCTGTTTCACCCTTGATTTAGCTACTCATGTATGCGGCATGACTGGATCAGAATAACACACATAACAAACTGATCCATGGATGCACACTCTCACCATGGATCTATTATTAGTCCGCATCCTCTAGGTTGGAAAAAATGCTCCTGGATTCTGATTGGCTGAGTAGAAGCGCCTGTAGGCGGATATGCGTTCTGGTAGAGGACGGAGTACTTCAGCTGATTTATCGATTCTTTTTTGTTGTCTTGTGCTTAACTAAAATGTGTGTGTGTGTGTGTGTTGTATTATTTCCTCTTGGTGTCTCTGTCTCTCTAAATCTGAGTTTGCAAACGAACGGCTTGTTGAATCTATTTTTAATATTTTCTATTTTCTGTTTTTATTGTTTTTGATTTTATCCTTTTCTTATTTTATCCTTTAATAACAAGCAAATCAATATGTGTCCACAGTCCATTCTACTTTAATTATTTATTCTTAAGCCATGCAGGGACAGCCCAGTAGTCACCATTACAGCCTGGATACGAAGTTCAAATACACTCATGTGCTTTCCTCAAGATAATTCTAAAGTAATTCTAAAGATTTTTTCTTAATGTATTGGTGTCTCTATTCAAACTCAAAATTCATTTCGGAACACGTCTCGTGTTTTTATTTTTTGTGGTTAAGGCACTAGCTTAGAGACCAGAAGGTTGCCGGTTAAAGCCAGACTACTAACAAGTTGCCACTGGAGCGAGGCCCTTAATTTGTGATATAATTGTCAATTGTTACAATTGTTTTTACCACTACGTGGCCCTGTGAGCATCCAGTTCAAGTGGTTATCTAGCTGCGCAGTAAAGTTATTAAAGAAGACAATAAAAACGTTTTTTAAAATTATTTAAATAAACTAAAACTTATAAAACGCAATTCAGTTTAGTGATAAAGTTATTTAGTGTTAAGCAAGTTAGTGTTCAGTTAAATTATAAAGCACAAATAGAAAAACTCTGCCAGCATCTACATCTGATCGTTAATGTTAATAAAACCAGCTTATTGAAGTAATTGTGTATTATTATTAATTATGTTCTTCTTATTAAAACAATTAGGTTGGGTTTTGCGGTGCTGGAATGAATTAATAACATTTCAAATCATTTTATGGTAAAATTTTATTTGATTCACGAGCAAATTGAAACACAAGCTGAAACACAGAACCAATTCAACTCAAGTAACTCAAGGTTTCAGTGTTTATCGATATCGGTGATATATCGATTAGGCCTAACATGAGGCCCCCTAAGAGGTCTCCATGCCTCGGCAGGTCCGAGTTGTTCTAATATTCTACTTTCGGTGTTCTGGCTAACACACTGATGGTTCAGTCGAACCTTACGTTCTGCTAAATGACCCATTTCCTTTTAGAGTGCCTTGCAGTCATTTCCTTTCTCACTCTTCTTTTCTCTCTCGTGCACTCTCTCACTCTCCTCGTCTCGCTCGTTCTCAGTGTCTTCTGTTCCAGTCTAGCAGGGCAGAGGCTTGCACAGCTCGGCCATGATGGAGGCACGTTCTCTTCCTCAACAGAGAGGATGTGTTCAGTTTCGGCACTAAGCTGGACCACGGTTCTTCTTTTTGGACCAGGTTTTATTCAAGCCTGTCTCAGGACTCAGGAGCTGAACGAAGTGACTCTAGCTTTCAGACTCTGGGAAGCACCTCAAGGTACCAAAGTCATTCATTCTTACTGCTTGTTTTGCTGCATGTTGTATCTTTAATGTGCTTTACCATTCGTGCAGGTACAAAATTAATCATGAGTGTTTGATGGATTCGTAGTATACCGTCTCATGCTTGTTACCTAAAGTGTAAAACATGATGTAAAAAGCTAAATAAATATCTGTAGTATCATGAGAGCGGAACACCTTTCAGCTTTTCCTATAGATCTTATTTGTGCTTGGTTGGGCACACATCTTCAGAAAGTTGCCGTGAGAACAAAACCGAAGAAACCGTGGCCACATTTCATGTCTATTACATTGAACTGTTTGAACGAGGCTGATCTAAAATGTTTGCACTGATGTTATTTGGGAAAAACCTTCATTACTGTTCTACTAAATTGTTCTACTCTTGAATTATACAGTAGGTCAAGATAAAACTGCAATCAAAGTGGCTATTTTTGCTCATTCTTATACTCTGCAGTCTAAACACAACTCTAAACATACTGATCTGGCATGTTATGGCATTTTTGTATTACAGTCATTTAAGATTAGGCTTTTTAAGGGTGCTTGCTGGCCACCGTGGTAAATAAAACTAGCCCACTACTGCTGGAAACCTGCCAGTTTGCCATCTAAATACAGATAAAGAGATCGGACGGCATGGACGAGGCCCCTGTGTGTCTTGGCTTTTATTCTGGGGTAACCCGACTTTTACCCTGACTGTTGTGGTTTATGGGGAAAAAAATGCTTCACTGATGTTTGTCTGAAATTCTTTTCCAAACAAATTCCTCGTGACTCCTCGCCAGTTTTCTGGTGCGTGGTTGGCTCACTTCGACTGTAATGTCTCCAGGAATGTTTTATAACCGTGTAATTAGATCAGCAACTGTGTAATTACATCACGTGTTGGACCAAGAGCATTGTCCAAGTATCTGGATTGTAAAAAAACAAACAAAACAAAACACTTTTACATTTTTAATAAGTCATTAATTTTCAGTCCGTAGTTTTGGTTGGGCGGTAAATAAATATATTTAAAATAAAATGTGTATTATTAGACATTTGTGAATTATTAAAAATAGTCAGGTGTCGAACCCCCCGGAATCATTTGACTAGTAAAAAGCTAAAATAGCCACTAGTATTGTGATGTAATAACTATCTGATTTGCATTGGAACCTCGCCGGTACCACCCACCATTTCATTTTCAAAAACCGTAACCCATATCTGTGCACACTTTACAGCAGATGGAATTGTGAACTTAACAATAAAATTATACTGATGGAAGCATCTGTAGCTACTGCTCGTGTTTGTGGCGAGGCAGCACATAATGTGTAAGTACTTTAGAGTTTTGTGTTTCTAGTTGTGTCGAGCTTCGGACAAGCAAACTGCTACCTGCAGCCGATCGTTTCTAAAGGTAGGGATGCGTGCTAAAAACATTTAGTTATTAAATGTGATTAAATGCAATTAAAAGACTCCTTAGCATAGAAGCGACTTTTCCCAAGCAGTGTATTTAGAAAACGTGTGAAACGGACGAGAATGAAACTAGTGATTTTGTAATAAACTCTTATGAGGGAGTGATTTTGAGAAATTTACTTTATAGACATGTTGTGTAGAACCCAAATATCTATTCTAACTTGTTTAAGTAAGGTAATCGAAATCTTGCTATTGTTCTTTAGAGTCTGGTGGGTCAGTGAAGAGACAGTATATAAATATAGTTATGCCTAATAAATAAGTTAAAACTAATAAGTAATAAATTAAATAATAAGTAAAACTAACCAATACTAGCGACAAAACAAAATGTACTTCATTATTTATTACATTCAAACTTCA
>JAOTRQ010059244.1:0-24127 GCA_028565875.1 Hoplisoma paleatum
ACACACACACACACACACACACACACACACACACACACACACACACACACACACACACACACACACACACACCATTTTCTGTGGTTATTCTCCCTCACTAAAGATGAAAATGTTGACTGTTAATAACGATAAGTGCAAAAACTGTATTTGCCATGGCAAGGGGTACATCAGTGTCTGCATAGGTGATGCTGCTGCTGAGGTCTATATGGGCTTTAGAAATGACGCTTAAGGACATAGAGGTGATGCCTTTTCAACTTGGGCCTATGGCTAATTTTACCTGATAGCATTTGCTGTTCAGTCTCTTATTAAAAATGTATGATTCACCACGAAGAGGAGAATCTGACAACTGTGACTACTTTTTATCTAATGTAACACATTAGTAGCAGACTGCCATTTGTAGTTCGATTATTACCAAAGCTTTATTATTAAATGAGTATTTTGTCATTTACCTCGGTTGCAACAGAAACACAAAGAAAACGTTTTAACAGTAATTTTTACAAGTTACAGTAATTAAAAACTATTTTATCTAAATCTTTTGAAATTGAAAGTATTGACAGCTATTGTATTTGGACTACAGTTTGCTGGGTGCTGATTTACATAATTACTGTGTGGCAAATGAGTGAAGAACTTAATACTGATTCTGGTCAATGGCAGCTTTGCGCTAAGCTGATCCAACAAAGTTTCTGATAATTGTACATCACATTTTTAACAGTGACTAAACTTAAGCACTTTTATAAGCGAGTAGTACTAATAACAAACAGTGGCTTAGTGTAAAGCACTGTTGCTTTAAAGCAAGAAATTCTGGGTTTGATCCCAGAATTTGGTCCATGTGCTTTTGGTGCATGTTCCCTCTGCATCTGTGTGGGTATCTATTGGGTGCTCTAGTTTCCTCCCACATTCTAAAGACAGGCCACCAGGTTGATTGGAGATGCTGAACAGCCATTACATGTTATTTTCGGTTGCAAGCTAGCGAGGTGTCAACACAAAGAATGTAAAGGAACTAGATTATTCAAATCTAACATTATTCAAATATGATAGCAAGGCAATAATTCCAAGGTGGATGATAGTATAGGTGCCCTAACAGATGAGAAGGTAAAAAGAGAAGAAATTAGCATCTGGTCTTTGTTTCATTTTGGATAGTACCCTAATAACCTGTTCTTTTCTGGTATGTACGTTCTCCATTAGCAGAAAAAGTGGTATTTGAAATAGTACATACTAAATTTGGAACAGTCATTTTAACTAAGGGTACTTGTTTGTTTTAAATACTTCAGTCATTTTGTTAATACTTGAAATATGGGACTGCTCAGATAGTGCAGTATTAAAAGTGCTAGCGCTGAGCACCAACTGCATCACATGTCGTTTGCCATTTGGCAGCCTTTGTGTCTACATGAACATTTGGGTATCATTCATACAGGGTGGGAGCTAGAACAGTGTTCCTTATATGTGATACAATTACAATTTCTGCTGGCTGACTGACAAAGGATGTGTAGATCTGCATACGAACTCTGCTAATGCAGGTGGAAAGATGCTGTCAGCATTGCATGTAGTGATAAGCAAAAGGCCCATTTTGACAAGGCATGAAAAATGGAAATGGAGAATGGTGGATTATTTCATCCATTCTATTTGACCAATTAATACATTTTTTTGAAACGGGAGAGATCACGATCACGAATGAAATTAAGCATTACCACAGGAAATAGTGGTAATGGTATTGAGCTTACAGTCCAAAACGGTAAAAAAAAAACTTTGTGAATTTACAATTGAAAAGACAACAGAGGTTTTGTGGCCTTTACTTGCATTCGCGGCGCTAATACAACAAAATGATGTCTTGAACAATTACCATGTTTTATTAATGCTGGTTTATTGGCACTCAGCAGTACCATCAGTAGAAAAAAGGCGGATGGAATATGATGGGTAATCACAAATAGGACGAACGAACAGACAGACATAAAAATATACAAAAGAAAGTTAAAAATGTGTCTTAAAACACAATAATGGATGCAGGCTGTTAGCACTACCACCTACAGTAAAGGTGAAACTTAACTGGTAAGACAATTAGACATAATTTTTATTTCCTCTTTGTATTCATGTCTGGCACTTAAATCACTGGTTCAAGGTGGAAACTGCACCCTAAACAGATTTCCAAAGACTGCAGTCTGACACAATATCTCAAAATCTTTTCTACATCAGCCAAAGTAACTAATGGAACTTCTGAAATGAAACCAAGCGCATGATGCAACAAAGCACACCATTACCCATTTTTGTTTGCAGCACTCACTGTACTAGCTTGGAGGGTGGCTTTCTATTCAGTTGTGTCTGGCAATTAAGTTATTTGTATAGAAGTTATCTGATTAAGTCTTTCCACACACATTATGCCCATTGCTCATGGATCCAAGCTAAATCATGTTATGTGTGAATCTACTACACACATATAGTGTATTTTTGGGTTTTGATTACAAAGTTCTGCATTGTACTGTGGCAATTATATTCTGTGTTGTGGGAGCTAATCTGATACAATCCAGTAGAACTGGTAACAACATTTAAGAAATCAACATTTTATGTATTTGCAAAATTATACATATATCCATGATCAGCACTTTTTTTTCATTAATCCTAATGAGATATTATTCAAAAATTTCTTCCAGCTGAAATCACATAATGACATAGCCCTATATTAATGTATAGCCCCCTTTAAAATTCTTTTAGTCCTTAGAGGACATGAAGAATACTTCTCCAGCAGCAACATCAGCAACATTTTCCAGAATCCCACAGTCTTAAGTTCCAGTCTCTGCAAGGAAGCCCACCCATAGCAGCTGCTTGCTATATATGCCACTTTTTCCACAAAGCTACTGTTTCGTCACCACACCCAGTTTTCCACTTCTCTAGCTACCACTCATTAGTAAACTATTAGAACCATATAATCATTGTGTTCTTCAAACTGCTGAAAAGAAACACAAATTTGACAAAAAACTGCAGTCTCATCATGCTATTCATCTAAAGCGGTGGCGGTGTTCTAGTAATGAATTTGTATATTTTTTATATTCTTTTGCTATCTCTGGATGTCTCTGGTGAAAAAAGTATAGAAACAAGAGCAGCTCCAGTTTAATGTGGTAGAGCACACAAGTATGTGACTACAGTAAGAACAACACATAGCTTAAAACATAGCTGCACTCACACCTGAATTTCCGACTGCAAATGGAAATAACACAATCATGAGGACAATTTGGTTATCATTATTATAAACACACACAAACATTGTCTAATGTTTTGACTGGAATATTTTAAAGCATCTGGAAGACCATGTTTCACCATTCAGATTTCATTATTATTTGTAGCATTTCTAGTGATGCCTTTAGCTAATGAAACTTACATTATAATTACAGTACACACTCTCAGCAGTTGAGGCTTAATGGCCTTGCTGAAGGGCCCAACACTAACATCCTAGCATCTTTTGGAGTCACAGATACAACTATGCCCAAAGACTTGGGTATCCACAATTTATTACATATATACTATCTTAGTTGGCTCGAATGCTCATGATTGGGGTAAAATTGACGGTGATAAAATAGGTGTACACTACACTGTAAAGCAGGGCAGGTAGGCAGTCTTTGCACGCGAGCACTTTAAAACAGTAATCTAAGTCTAAATCTCACTGGACTGTGAACAGTGCCACATGTGATCCACCAGTTTCTAGTTTATGTCAGACAGTTTTTTTAAACTTTGGTATGGAGAACACTGTTTCAGTTAAATCAGTAGAAATCTGAAGTCTGTAATGGTTGCAGTAATGTAATCCGTTTTCCAGATTTTACCAGACTATATAACTGAATATGGTTAAACACTGACCAGATTCACTTGTTAAAATATATGCTTGAACCAGGGAACTTTTAGACTCTAACCCAGTATTTTAAGCACTGAGCCATCACTGCCCACTTGGATGCCTTCTCAGGCGACATAAAGATTTGTGCAGTAAGACAACATTATTAAAGGTGCTGGAATGACTATAAAGAAGTTTAAATAGCCAGCAGATGAAATAAACAGATTTAATTACTTTGGTGTTGTGATCACAGCTTTAATTAGATTTATATCTTTACTTTTAGTGCCGTATTCTAAAGGTTATTAGGGTTTCTTTAAATTTCAGACACACCACTTGTTACGATCTGGCGCTAGAGCAGAGAGGAGCATAAATTAGAATCAATACCACTGGATCCCAGGATGCGGTTTAACTAACAACGTTTATTTATGTACAAGAAATGAACTGGCGCGTCCGCGCACAACGCGACCGAAACAAGCCGTGACGGACGGTGTGCGGATTCGAACTCTGGTCTGGAGCTCAATGGACGGCAGGCGACGTCACGCGCAACTCGAACGTCCTGTTGAAACAACAGAAGGGAACAATGAAAAGGTAGGGGCGTCTTCCTAACAGGGAAAACCACCCACGTCAACAGATATTGCCGTCGCTGGATTAATCGGGATCTATGCACGATTAAAACACACGATGGACATAACCGAATCAACGGAAAAAGCCGCAACCCCCGCGGGTGCGGACGAACTAAAGAACGCGCCCGATGAACGCCGACACGGGCTATCCACTAGAAACAAAAAAATCCAGCGTGAGGGCTGACAACCACGCTGTCTTGCGCGCTGTCCCTGAAACAAATGCACCTAATACCCCCTATCTTTCGATAGGTAATCTCCCTCGACCATCTATAAGTCCCAGGAGTACCGGTAACCACTGTACACACGGATACTTGGAAGACGCCGATGTCACGGTAAGGTCTTGCAAACTCTACGGGTGTGCTTGCAATCGCAAACTTCTCAAAACACTGCCGCGGGGCGCGCCGCGTCACGGTGCGTTAAATCCATTCAAACAGCTGATGTGCATTGGTCTCTAATTCTCTGATGTACCACGGCTAGACCGTCTGCGTCTACGCCTACCCGCTCCTGACTCAGCAGAGTCAGGTCGGGACGGCTGCCTAACATTACCCCCCCTCTAGGGACAGCTCCCGAGGTCCCAAGACCCGTGGCACGATCTCTACGGAAATTCAGAATTAATTGGCGATCGAGGATCTGGCGAGAGGGACCCCACGATCGTTCTTCAGGCCCGTATCCCTCCCAGTCGACCAGAAATTGTGTGCTTCCCTGTACCTTCCACTCAGCCAATAACTGACGAACTGTGTAGGCTGGTGCCCCTTGAATCATCCAGGGCCCAGGAGGATGGGGGGGTTGTTGTGCCGGTGTTCCACAAGCGAAACGACTGAGGCGAGAGACGTGGAATGTTGGGTGTGCCCGCATTGTAGGAGGCAGAGCCAGTCTGTATGTCACTGGGTTGATTCGCCTGACTACCCGAAATGGACCGACGAACCTGGGGGCTAGCTTGCCTGAGGAGCCTCTAATGGGTAAGTCCTTAGTGGAAAGGAGTACCCGTTGGCCGGGTCGAAATGTGGTTGCAGATTGCCGGCTGCGATCGGCCGCTCACTTCATGGACCGCTGAGAAGACAAGAGCGCCGTGCGAGCCTTTCGCCAGGCGGATCGACACCTACGGACGTGTTCCCGCATGGAAGGAACGGCCACCTCAGCCTCTTGATCAGGGAAGACGGGCGGCTCAAACCCATACTGTGCCTCGAATGGAGTCATCCCCAGTGCTGAATTGTGCAGTGTGTTATGTGTGAACTCTGCCCAGATCAACTTGTCCGCCCATGAGGATGGATCCTGAATAAGCTGTTCTGACTGCTCATTGGATTCCGGTAGCCTGATGTCAAACTGACCGTAATTCCCATGAGCCTACAGAACGCCTGCCAATATTGGCTAATGAATTGCGGTCCTCGGTCAGACACCACATCGACAGGGATACCATGAGTCCTAACTACATGCTCCAAAATGGTCTGTGCTGTCACCACGGCCGATGGTAACTTGGGCATGGGAACGAACCGGCATGACTTGGTAAACCGGTCAACAATGACGCAAACCACTGTGTTACCCCGGGACCTAGGCAACTCTGACACAAAATCAAGCGCTATGTGTGACCATGGCTGGGAGGGCACCGGCAACGGATGGAGAAGGCCTCGAGGGCGTTCCCGAGGTGATTTGTTGGTCGCACAGACCTGACAAGCTGCTACCAATGTGCGGACCTGAGCCTCCATTCTTGGCCACCAAAATCGCCGACGGAGCAAGAATAGAGTTCGGGTGACCCCGGGATGAGCCGCGAACGGCGAAGTGTGGTCCCACTGAAATACCTGGGTACGCACGGTCGAGAGGACATATAGCCAACACGGAGGACCTCCTCTTGGGTCGGGTTCACCTCCCTGTAAAACATTTCACCACTCGTAAAATGTCCCATGTAATCGGCGCCAAGATCTGCTCGCACGGAATGATGGGTTTCGCCTCTTCCGTTGGACGTTCTACCTCCTCCATCCGAGACAGGGCGTCCGATTTGCCATTCTTTGAGCCGGGCCTGTAAGACAAAATGAACTGGAAGTGGTTGAAAAATAATGCCCAACGAGCCTGTCTTGAGTTCAGCCTCTTAGCTTGTCATATTGCTGCCAGGTTCTTGTGGTCTGTCTCCACTCCTCCAGTGCCAGTTTCACCGCGTTCCTTATCGCCTACTGAGTAGTTGCGCTCCGGGAGTGATAGCCGATGCGAGAAAAAGGCGCACGGGTGAAGTTTCCTATCCGGACCCGCTCTTTGTGACAAGACTGCCCCAACCCCCACATCCAAAGCGTACACCTCCACCACGAATGGCACCTCGGAGTGGAGAAGTCGCAGCACCGGCGCCCGCATTAACAGAGTCCTGAGTCTGTCAAAGGCTACCTGTGCCGGACCTGTCCAGTGAAAGGTTCCCTTCCCGGTTAAAGCCATAAGGGGAGCTGCAATGGAACTAAAATTCCGGATGAAGCGTCTAAAAAAATTGGCAAACCGCAAGAATCGCTGAACCTGGCGCACCGAGTTTGGAACGGGCCATTTCTCCAGAGCCCTGGTTCTGGCCGGATCCATCTGCAAGACCCCCTTGCCGACGATAAACCCCAAGAATGAGACCGAATCAACGTGAAACACAGACTTCTCCAATTTAACAAAGAGCCTGTGCTCCAACAACAGTTGGAGCACCCGACAGACATGTCTAACATGTTCCTGAGGAGACCGGCTAAAAATGAGGATGTCGTCCAAATAAACTTAAACGTACCGATCTAGAGCCTTGCGCAGGACCTCGTTAATGAACCGCTGGAACACGGCTGGGGCGTTCATTAAACCAAAGGGCATAACCAGGTACTCGTAGTGACCAGTGGGGGTAATAAACGTGGTCTTCCATTCATCGCCTTGCCGGACCCTGACTAAATTGTAAGCATTGCGCAGATCGAGCTTGGTGAAGGTGGTGGCTCGCTGAAGCATCTCGAATGCAGTTGACATTAGCGGCAGTGGGTATCTATCCCGGACCGTGACTGCATTAAGACCCCGGTAATCGATGCACGGCCGGAGAGATCCATCCTTCTTACCGACAAAAAAGAACCCTGCTCCGGCTGGAGAGGACGAGGGACGGATGAATCCCTGACTCAACGCTTCCTTGACATACCTCTCCATGGCCTCCCTCTCAGGGCCAGCTAACGAAAAGAGCCTTCCTCTGGGAGGAGTGGCCCGGGGCATCAAGTTAATGGCGCAATCAAATGATCGGTGTGGTGGAAGAACCTGACTCTTGGCCTCACTGAATACCTCCCGCAGGTCATGATATGGAGCAGGTACCCGCGAGAGGTCAGGCTCCCGAATGTCTATGGTCCTAGGGGGACCTGCGGAATCGGAAGAAAGGAGACACGCGTCTTTACACCTGGTGTCCCACGCAAACACCCACCGCGAACACCCACCTGTTGACCAGTCTATCTGAGGATTATGTATCCTTAACCACGAATAGCCAGGAACAATCTGATGCTGAGGGAGTTGGGTGACTAGAAATGAGGATCGGTTGACATGCTCCCCAACTCTCAATGTGAGCGCCTGTGTGCCTCGTGTGACAGGGCCCCCCGAGACCTGCCGCCCATCGACCACGAACACCTGAAGGGGAGTGGCCAGCACTTTGACTGGCATCTCTAAACGTGACACTAACTCAGAATCGATAAAGTTGTCCACCACGCCAGAATCTACACAAACCTTAAAGTCCAATGTCTGTCCCTCCCAACTTAGCGTCGCGGGCAGAAAAAGACCTCTGCTGGGGAGGATGGCGTCACTCACACCCCTTCTCCCCCTTAGGGGGCGAGCCACTAGTTTGACGGGTTACGATTGGCAGAAGGTCTTGGGGGACCCCTTGCTCCGCCTAACTGCATGGGTTCCGGATCTGGCGTCGAGGAACCTGATTCACGGTCGGAGATACCTCGAGGTCGCCCCCCCGTAGTCTGCAGAGCTCGCTCTCTGGAACGCCGACAGAGGCGAGAGAGCTGGGGAGGTCTTGCGTGGCTAGCTCATCCTTTATATGTTCGCTTAACCCACAATGATACAGCGCCACCAGCACGTCCCCGCTCCAACCACACTCCGCGGCCAACGTTTGAAAATCAATGGTATACTCACTAACTGACCTTGAACCCTGAATCAAATCGAGGATGCGGTACCCGGCGTCTCTGCCCTCTGGGGGCTGGTAAAAGGTGTCGCTTAGAGCCTTCCCGAACCGCTCCTGGCTAGAACACTCCTCCCTCCTCTGTAGCCAAAGGGGCGTGGCCCAGTCGAGGGCTCTACCGGTAAGCAGAGAAATCATACGCCACCTTGGAGCGCTTCGTGGGAAAACGCAATGGCTGTTGTTCAAAAAAAACTCCCACCTGTAATAAGAAACCCCGACAATGTCTAGCGTTACCGTCAAAATGTTCCGGAGTCGACACCGGTGAGTCTGTGATTGGAGGAGGTGCAACGGGTTCGGCAGCCTGCGTTGTTGGTGATAGTGCCGCCATGCGCTCGTAGAGCTCGGCACCTAATACCCCCTATCTTTCGATAGGTGATGTCCCTCGACCATCTATATGTCCCAGGAGTACCGGTAACCACTGTACACACGGATACCTGGAAGACGCCGATGTCACGGTAAGGTCTCGCTAACTCTACGGGTGTGCTTGCGATCGCAAACTTCTCAAAACACTGCCGCGGGGCGCGCCGCGTCCTGGTGCCTTAAGTCCATTCAGACAGCTGATGTGCATTGGTCTCTAATTCTCTGACGTACCGTGGCTAGACCGTCTGCGTCTACGCCTACCCGCTCCTGACTCGGCAGAGTCAGGTCGGGACGGCTGCCTAACACCACTGAGAACATTTATTCTTTGATAGTGAAATACAACTGTCAAATAAAGAAAGATAATTACAAAAAACTTGCACAAAAGAAAGCATTATACCGAATATAGCTTTTAGATGGTAAAATGCTATTTGCTATTTAAAAAAAACATTTTAACACTAATATTATTGACCATTGACAAGGATCTTACACAGATTTTAAAGTGGGTTTTTAGATTACACACTTAAAGATGTAGCACTTTATAAGGTACACTTTTCAGGTAAGTGCATTGACCTTTTTTAAGTTCCAGGCTGATTGTTTGACAATGTTTACACAAAAAAATGTTTTAATCTCTAACTCAAGGGTCTCCAATCAGTTGATCGTGATCAGGTCTATTACATAATGAATGTTAGTAGATTAACTACATCTCCACCCATCTAAAGTATTTCAACCATTTAATACTCATGATGTTTTATTTGTAACCAACACTATGAAGATGAGTGCGCCACAAATAACATATTTATTTAGTTACAGAACATTTAAAGACAACATTCATAAAAATCTGATTTAGAATTGTTCAATTAAGCGTTCATATTAAGTCAAGTCAAATCAAATCTGATGATTAGAATTCAAATAGAGGGTTAGAATAGAGGGTTAAGAGCCTTGCCTCAGTGCCGAAGAGTGATAACTTAGTGGTAGCGGGGCTTGGACCTGCAAACTTTGGGTCTCTATCCCAGTACCTTAACCCCTAACCCCACAAACTTTAAAAATTGGCATAAGCAGAGATTTTGCGCCTTTTCATCACAAACGTGAATAACATAATTTATTGTAAATCATGTTTTAATGATTTAATAATGTTGTGATTAAGTGTTGAAAATTATTTTTTTATTAACTCTTCTTATAGTGCTTTAAATCAGTACAGTTACTGAAGCACACAAAGAGTGAACACCACTGCTCTAACCTAACATGGTATTTTTCTGATAACCAACACGGCTGGAGCACCTAATAGATTTACACCAGAACATCACACACTTCAATGCCATACAGTCGTTGTTTTACAGAATTGTACAGAGAAACACAGTTTTATTAGGGTACTTTGAAAAATTGATAAATAGAGTACCACATAACCAACTTCCAAAAACAACATATAGGCTACTGTCAGTAATTGTTTTTCAACAGTAATACTTCTGTTGTATTATACCATATGTATGGTAGGTGTAATGTAAAATTATTAATGAAAATACATACCAGAATGATCTATGTAATGAAATGTCTACTAGGTGAATGTATTATTAATTTCACTGTACCAACTGAATAGTATGGAGTAGTAGAAGGTACTGGTACTTCCACTGAATTGTCACTGATTTGTCCTGTCGGTTAATGCTTGAGTATATGTGCATTTGTCTGCCTTGGGACAGATTGTTGCCCCACCCAGAGTGTATAAAGCAATGCTCAGTTAACCGTAGAACACTAATGCTGGGTGATTTTTACCCACATGCGATTTCCATTGTGATGCAGTTTGGTTGATTCCTCTTTTAGGAGTTAAGAGTTCCAACGATCTTCACCCGACGTTAGTAATAGAGAGTAACGTATTTTATGGATGGAATGTACCAGATGTTAGTGTTTGTGTGTTTAAATTAGGCGCTTTAAACTGGGTAAAATATACCTAACATTTGTCATGGTGTTACTGGCGTTAGTGTTCTAGGATTAAAATATTAATATTAACAAACCTCTTTATAAAGTTATTTTATTTTTGTATAACTCATGTATATAATTATTGCCAACTGTGTGGTTATTTAAAATGTGATGCTGAATCTTGTTAATCGTGTAAATTGTGTGACATAAATTATTGGAGAGGTGGCGCCAAATAAAATCTCATTGGGTAGTTCTGGCTGGTTTACCCTGATCGACTATAGAAAGTGAGTTAATAAGTGAGGACATTTTGTTCATTGGATGTGTGTTTTTCAATTTTGCAGTATTTATTTTTGTTATTAAAATCTTAGTATTATACAAAATGGCTTTTATCAATTCTGCTTATAACTACTTCAGGAGCATGCTCCTAAAAATAAATCTGGTCACAAACCCAATTTCAACACTACATAAGTGTTCACAGTAGGTTCATGCCAAATATAATCGCCAAGTCAAAGGGCATCTTTTCAAAGATGTGTTAGTGTCTAGGAAATTGAGGTCAAAACTATACACTTTGTGTGTGGACACAATTTAAATAGAAATGAGATTTACCTGGACAAAGCAAAATCCTCATGGGCAAGGAATGAAAGCAGGTATCAAACTAAAGACCTATGAAACTATGCACCTCTCTATCGTTTATTGCAAAGTAAAACATTTAATCTAATCTAAATAGCTTTGCAAATAAACTATGTATCACAAAAAAGTGATAATCGCAAATTAGAAAATGGCCAGAAGTGGCAAAAACATCCACAGCCTAAAACAAGGAAAGCTTATTGTAGAGTTATCACTACAGATCTTTTTAGGCATATTGCAGAGGCAGCATAGAACTGAAACAAGTTGTCCCAACAGGATAGCCTGCTCTTTCCATCTGTGACAACTCTAGAAAAAGGGAAAAATAAGAAAACGCTCTGAACTTGTTTGGGCCGAACAGCAATTGAGACCCTATGCACACAAAAATGTTAGGGCTTTTTTAAAACGTAAAGAAGCAAATGTGCAGACATTTCAAACCAGCAGAAAAACAGACCAGATTGAGCAGCTTAGTGTCACAGAAACGTAGGAGTATACCACACCAGGAACTTTATATATAGAAATGTCATTGGCCAAGTAAGAGAAACTAACACATCAGTCATCTATTCCTCTGTGCCCTATTTGCCATCTGCTCTTAACTCTTAATGCTTATAGTCACTCAACAGATGAAGGCATTTAAAAGTGGAAAATGCATGACAGCTTATGAAATATTTCAGCAAGAGAAATACAAATAAAGCTGCTTTGATAGTAAGCAATAATGAATACATGGTTTGCATTAAGTTACGGAAAGAGTAGTAACTCAGTGAAGTGCTATTGAGATGGCTATACTGCTCACATGGACTGTTAGCCTACTGAACAACATCCAACTTTTGAACACATATGAGCCATTTTCAACACAAACTAGCACATTTGAGTTTTAATAATCATAAACAATTCAGGACTTATGAAAAAAAAAGAAAAATACTCAGCAAATAATAAATCATGTTTCATATCAACAGTAGGCTTAAGCATTCTGAGAGCGTTGCTTTTCATCCAGGGGAGTGGGTTCGCTCAGATTTTCTCCTAGGAACATTGCAATGAATAAGGAATGGAATAATGAATGAATAAGTGTCTGGTTTGCTACACTTCTGCTTAGAGAACAACTTCTAAGAACAACTTCTCCCAGACAACTGCTCTAGACACAATAAACAATGTTTTTTCCAGCATAATGGAGCACCATGTCACACGGCAAAATAGAGGTTTGATGAACAAAACAGGTCCATGATCAATAATCTCCAAGCACTAAAGTGCTAAAAAGTTTATATCCAAAGTGCCGAGGTGAATCGCAAAAGTCTTTGATTAAACTGGATTTATTTGTCAATTTAAAAAACCTATAGAAAGCGTATAATTATACTGCATTACATTATATAAATATATGACAATTTTTTTAAAGAAGCATAAACCAGACTACGACTGTGCTGTGTACTTGCTAAATATTACTAGTGTCAATGGGGTGAGACCTTACAATTACTCCACAGTTTACAGCTTTCTTTACTTTCTTTTCTTTTTAAAAATCATATATTGATTATGCTGCATTTTGAACAGGCTTGACAATTCTTATTGAAAATGCTGGCCATTACTTTTAACATAAGTCATAATTTGGTCATTTGTACCATTTGTTAATTTATATGAAACTAAGTTACCTAGAGAGGTGCATTTTCTAAATAAAATACAAAAGTGTTTGCACAGCCATGATTTGTGGGTGGGTGGGTGTACCCACATGCTGTTCTCATGTTGAGATGTCATCAACTGGATGAAAGCTTTAGAGTTGAAATTTAACCGATACCTTGAATGTGGGTGGCCATTGTGTAGGTGTTGGTACCCAGAAGAATGCAAGTATGGGTACAAATCTGGTTTAAAAAATGGGTGTGGCAGGCAACTGGCCAGCAAATCGACTATTCTTATAGTAGCATTATAAGAATAGTCATAATCAGCTCATTCCCAACTGTAGACTAAATAATAATAATAATATTAATAGTAATTATTCATCAGTAATTGTACTAATAATAATATTTATTGAAGTTTCAAATGATTCACAAGTCACATCAAACAGTCAATCGGTCTCTTTAATTTGCCTTACCTGCATGTTTTTGGACTGTGGGAGGAAACCAAACTAAGCTAAGCTAAGCTAACTAAGCTAAGCTAAACCATGCTACAAAAGTGTTGTTGTTGTTGTTGTGGTTGTTGTTGTTGTTGTTGGTGGTGTGTGTGTGTGTGTGTGTGTGTGGGGGGGGGGGGGGTAGACATGCAAACTCTGCACAGAAAGCCCCCGGGCTTCTTGCTCTGAGGTGACAGTGATAACCACTAAGTCATCATTCCATCCATAAAAATAATTATAAAGAACATGGCTAACAATAGAGTGTTTGCCTACTGCAATTACATGAACTAACAATGTGCGTTTCCTGAAGACAATGCACATTTAATTGCAGTGCAATGCATTAGCTGTTATTTAAGTCAGATGAATCATAATTTGAATCATCTTAATATCTCCAACTTTCTTAAAATAAATGGAAGTTAATGTATCTGGATAATGGGTATGACGGGCAGAACCCATAAGCTGCTTAGAAGACCTGCAGTTTGTGAGGGTATGAGCACTTTTTCTTAGAAATGCAATTGAAAATGTGTTGAAACTGCCATTTGAATACAAGTTCTCTGCATCCCAAAAAAAGTAATTTTAACGAAAACCGAAGTTTTTGGGCAAAAAACTGCAAAGTTCATAGTGGACAAGCATATTCACTTTTTTATATAAGCAGTCTCTATACAATAAGAGGAAATAAAGAATTTTAAACCTAATAAACATGCTATCAAAACATCTCCACTACAAAGTACTTTAGATACTTGATCACAACTCAACCATACATATTTGCAATGAATTGTAGTCACAAAAACTACAGGTTAGATAGGAGACAAAATTACCAGGCATTAAAATGCTTTAATGTTACAGCGTAATACTATATATGGACACAGATTTAGTAGCAATGGTGGACTATTTGCAGATTCTCTGCATATCTTGTGACCCCAGCTTAACTATGGCCACTAGAACATGCCAAGTTTACAAATTCCTAAAATGCTTCAATAAACTAAACAAACAACATTATCAGATGTTTATGGTATAATCCTAGCCAGGTATTTCATTTACTCTTTCTGGTGTATCTATTTGTGAATGGTGTGCACTGTTTTGTCTTACCATGAAGTCCGTTGTTTTAAAGTGAGCTTCTGACAATTGCCACTGAAACATTTTTTGCGTTTGCTTTACTGTCCTGCTAAACATGACCAAGGCCTCTGGATGACATTGTATCATTTTCACCATTGTTGCTAGAACCTAGAATGTTACCTTTATTTACTCATAAAATGAAGGCTTTTTGACAGAGCTCAACCATCTAACTCATCTGTAGAGCATCAGCAACTGAAGCTGAGCAAATGTTCTGCAGATGTTCCTACAAGACTAGCAATAAAACATTCCTTGTTAACCAAGTATGCTGTTTACTCGACAAAGAGTAAACAGTGTAAACATGACAACAGTACTTTAACTGACAGCACAGACCTTGAAAATAACTAGGCTATATGTGGGCTGTTGGTGTAACACAATAAAAGCAAAAATCAATAATCAGATCATGTTTTCACAAAACAAATATTTTTTCTCTTCATTATTTTTTCGAGTCACGTTGGATCATGTTCATCTTTAATCACTAGACACAATCCAGAAAAACAACCATACTGTTCATCAACCCATCTTGGGACCGCTCAACATAATAAAGTGCCAAAAACTTCCTAAATATTTATGTAAAATAAATGTACCCTTAAAAACAGGATAGCTGTTATCAATACTTCATTAATTAACTATTCAATATCACTTCCTTAGCAACACTTGTTTTTAAGTAATAGTAATAATTGCAATGTAATCTAATGTTTATATTTTTGATTAAACCTAACCAGTTTAAAAATGTAGCTTAAAACAGTTAACATCTGGTACGCTATTATTTCAGCTTAAGTCATTAGTGTCTGAAATGCGTGACATTTGGTTCTATAGAGTAAAGTCACGAGATAACTTAATTAAGTTATAATGCTACTGGATTTAGAAACCAATAAATACAAACTTGAATATTCTAAAAACATGTCATTCATTCCTTCATTCTGGGAGAAAGCTAGGAAACACTGGACAGGTCACCAATCCATCACAGGGCAAATGCACATTTTTAACCGTACATTCACACAAAGGATAATTAATTTTAGATCATGAACGTCTCATGAAGATCATACATATTCCACAGCAATAGGACTGGGACAACTGAAAATTGAACTGAGGATTCTTCTGCTGTGAGGCGACAATGCCACCTTCAAGCAACCTTCACTGTAATTTTGCTTCTCAAGTATTTTGAATGAGTGGATGTTATTAAATAAACCTCCAATTCAAATAAAATTTTGATATGCATGTAAAAGTAAACATTTCCACATGTTATTTGAATAAATCTTGTCATTGTTTTACTAGCAATACATCCATGCTTTGCTAGATGGGATAAGTTGTTAGAAATGTCTTGACCTATTGAAGAAAAGCAAAAGAAAAGAACTAATAAATATTGAATTGCAAACCTGTGAATCAAAACTCACCATATTAAAAACAATCAGCAAAATGAGCCAGTTCCCAAATCTATTTGAGATTATTAAAATTAGTGTTGCACATTCAAATGCATTTGGTTGGATTCATGAGTCTTTGCCAGGAACAGCAATTCCCGTTGCCTCTAATTTGTGATTCTAATTTTCTACTCTTGCTTTGAGGTGCGCCTGCTTCAGTGAAGGATTAGATGAAGAAAGGCATGCATTCAGGGAGATCTATTAGAATTCATTAGGAACTCGATCAGCTGCTTCTACCACTCTACCCCCATATTAAACACGGTATTTGCTTGTTATTCTGGCTCTGCAACTTCAGATAAGGAAATAGCAGTGTCATTTTTAGTTTTTAATCATAATGTTGGCTTTGGTGAACAGGTTGTGTGAATGATTACAAGGACCATAAGAATTGGGAATGTTTCTTTCTTGCAGTTGCTGTTTATATACAATGTTACTAGTACTTCAATGAAATCTACACACTGACATCATATTTCAGTTATGCATTTATTGTTATTGCATGGCACCAGACCCACGATGATTTTGTGGGTGACATATTAATAAAAAATAAAATAGGTAGCATGAATGGAAGATCATTTTGCTGAGTCTTAGCTACTACTACTAAGTTAAATCACTTACAATCACTTATCTCTTAAACCATAGCAGATATATTTAAATATATTTTATCCAGTACATTTTAACTGCTTAAATACAAGAGCTATTTGCTACCCAGTCTTTATAAAAGATGAAAAATGAAAAGTCTAATATAAGTGTCACTACTCTGTCTACGGTTGGGTATCCTACTAAGCACAAATCAAGGACACAATGCATTTATGAACAAGGTAAAAACCAGTCAGGTGAACATATTTAAAAATAAGATAAAATTCTATGTTTATCTAAACAACAACAACAACAACAACAACAACAACAACAACAACAACAACAACAACAACAACCTTGAACAAACAGCTATGAAAGGACAGCATGTCAAAAATAATAAGATTAATAGTTCTTCTCCTTTTTCAGAGAAGTAATTCTCTGCTATTAATAGTTATTAAAAATCCTGACACAAATGCAGAATATGCAATGAGGGATAATGAGGGAGCATTAAGGTTTGGATCTGGTTTGCTGCCACATGTCCCAAATAACTTGCAGTCTTTCAGGCTAAAATAGAAATGAAGACTGTGATATTTCACGTCAATTAACATCATTTAAGATAACATTAATTGGTAATATTGGTATGTTGACATTGGCGCATTCAGATTAGTGTGGTAGGATAATTGTTGTTTCATGTAGAAAAATTAAGTCACATTCCTATAGTTATTTGTAATCATTATAATAGTTATTTTTCCATCTAATTATTGCAATTTTGTGGAATCACCAAAAGAAAGCATATGTATGAGATTTCCAGAATGGCAATTGCAATACCAAATAACAATACAAACAAGAAAATGAAAATTATATAAAATATCTGTATTTGTATACAGAGTAGGTTTCCAGGTCTTTTTCCAACCCCATATCGCTACAGGGATATTGTGAAACTACAGGACAATTTTTTTTACCCATTTCCGATCAACCTAGTCCATGTTTTTGGATTGTGGGAGGAAACCGGAGTACCCAAAGGAAACCCACGCTGACACGGGGAGAACGTGCAAACTTCGCACAGAAAGCCCCCGTCCTGAACCGGAATCGAACCCGGGACTCCTTGCTGTGAGGCGACAGTGCTAACCACTTAGCCACCGTGCTGCCCTACTTTTGTTATATTTGTAATTAATATGGCTGAGATGCTTTACTATTATTATTTATTTCGTTTAAGTAAGAAACCATGTTCAGTATTTGTAGATTGAGTAGAACATGCCAAGAGTCCATTTAAGCTCGAAGTCAGTTGATTCTTAGAGTGATATTGGGATTTTAAAGTGTAATCTTGTAAAGTGTATACATGTAGACTTGGTACCAGCACTGGACAATTCGGTGTTCAATTCAATTCAGTTAACCTGACTGTTTATAGAAACTGGAATTATTTGAGGAAACTCACACAAACATGGAGATAACATGGAAACTTTACATGGAAAGATCATGGACTGCCGCTTCCAAAGATCACTGGTTCTAGCCCCCATTGCCACCAAGTTTTCACTGTTGGGTTTCTGAGCAAGGCCCTTAAACTTTGACTGCTCAATAATGGTGTTTTATAGTAATAATAAGTCACATTGGATGAAGTCATCTGCTAAATGCTGAAAATGTAAATGGGAGTGAACCCAGGACCTTCTTGCTTTAAGTGCTACCAACTGAACCACCATGTCACTCACATTTAAGTGTTAAATTACGTGAAAAAAAATCAGCATGTGTTAGGTACTGTAGCATGCTGGCGTATCAGTGAGACATCATGTTAAATCAAACAAGGTAAGTTTTAACCAAATAAGGCACATAATATCTATGCATTTATCTCGCCAATGAGATGGTCTGTATTTCCATCTCATTCATTGTTTTTCTAGGGCTTTGCAGTAAACAAGAGCATAAACTTCGCTCCAAGGACAGTAATTGTCCCCTAATAAGTAAACATTAAAGTAACTTAAGTCATTATAACTCGTGCTTGTAGCAAATAGGCACATTTAACTGCGTCAGCACACTGAAAACAACTGTGATGAAGGATGTAGAGATTCCCTTCTTTTCACTACCTAACCAGCTTGGGAACGTGTACTGAGTTTAATGTAAGCCTAAAGGCCTCTACTTCCTTTGAGGAAGTTTGTGAAAAAAAGGCTTCTTTTTTGACACTTTACAAGGTGGTGAGCGATTTTCGATTTAGAAGGGAGGGGAGGATAAAAAAGCAAACAAACTCAACAGAGGTAGTTTTTTCTCTGGCTGGCTGCAATAAAGAAGCTTTGTCCTGTCTAAATCCTTTTTCCTGAACGCATGTGGAAAGTACCCCTAATGAAAGTTTGTTCCAGAAGTACTAAAAAAGGAAAAAGCTTTACCAAACTGAGTAGAATACAGTACAAGTAACAGTAGTTTCCAGAAGTGTGATGCCTTTCCACTGCCAGATGTTCTCCCAGTTTAGGGCGTTGGCTGTATACAGCTCAGTGACATTCACTGCCCATGACAGAAGCCCACGCCAATAATGCTTTTACAATAGGCAAATTTGTACCTTCTATTTCCAGCAGCCTTTTACATCAAGTGAACATAATTACTCACTTGTTAAAAAAGCTTTACTGAGTTCCGTCATCTACCATGTATGTTAACACATTATCCCAACACATACAGATAAGTAAAGAAAACAAAACATACTTTGTTTTAAAAGTTCATTTTCTACATTTTTTTTTACATTAAAAATAATCTTACTCATAATGCTTTGTCTCTGGGCAAAATGTACCACAGCTTCTGAATACCAATAAAATACCAATAAAGTCGTTACACCTGGTCTGTTTTATCCTTATTTGCTTGACACTACTTATTTCACCCAACATTTAGCAGTTAATCGAGAAGTCTCTAATAACAAAATCTATTATTAATAAAATATTATACTACTATTATTCATATTACAAAATACTAGGGTTATATACTGTCTTCTATGTAGTGTCTTATTTTTAAACTCTACTTAAATTATTAGTAAATTAGGAACCACCTTTACTAAATAGTATATCAAATCGAAAAACTGCCCATGATAAAGTATTTATTTATCAATTTTAAATTGTGTTTACTACAATTTCCACAGTATTTCTTACTATTTCCTATGTATTTCCACAGATAAACTTACCTTTAATACAACATTCAGCTACTACATACATATTACATGAGCCACGAATATCTGATTACTAGGACTGATGTTCTTAAATAAAGCAGGCTTCATTTTTTAAAATGGTCTTACATTGCTACTATTACTCCTAGAGCTTGTTTTAGTTTAGGACTCAAAACCATTCGATTAACGATGGAAGTACAAAGCCATTTCCTGTATCCCGCTATTTTTATTTGTCTTATTTATATCACATTTATGCATTCAGCACAAACCTATTACAAAGGTACACACATCATGTTGGCACCAAACATAGGTGGACAACCACCAGCGTTATTAGATCTCTTCTGTTAGATGTCAATTACTATTCTGCATCCCCCTAGAACAACAAAGGGGATGGTTAATCAGAGAATCACTGGTTGAAGCACCACATCTTCTAGGTTGCCTCTGCTGGGCCTCTACTGATCCCAGAGCAACAACTTTCATCCTAAATAGCTGAATAACTATATTAAGTCAAAACTCTTAGTCACTTTTTGTTTAAAGTTAAAAACATATATTTAAGTTTAATAAACCTAATATTCTTTTTTTTAATTTGTTGGCACTGGGAATAGCAAAATCAACCCAAATTAATCATTAGTGGGTATGGCATGGCAAATTGTAATCCCTACTGTATGTCTAGCTGTCTGCATAAAAAATCTGTCTGGTTACACAGACTTGAGTCAGACATGCAGATTCTAGTAAGCTCTCCCTGGTGTTACGCATATGACCCTCATTTCCTTCAGTTTATTTTAAGCCATGACGACACAGCTCTGGACATGAACACAAGCATCACTGTGAGAGCCATCTCCCACGGCACTCTGTCGTGGGACACTACACACCCGTGCTCCCCTTAACAGGCTGTGAGTCACTGTACTCCATTTATGTAATAACTATATTTATCCCTAGCATTCTTTGAGGCTGCCAGAAGCAAGTCCCATTCTACTGCACAATTCATTCTCTGAGGAGTGTCTGTGTAAAGAAGATCTTGCAAACTTACTTGAAATACTCTTGAGAGTGGTGCAGAGTTAAGCTGTATTTAAGCTGTTAACACTTAAAAATGTTACCAGAAGTGAATAACTCCCACTGGAAATCGTTGATTGCCATCAAGCAGAGTTCCTAGCAGTCATGGGACAGTGGTGTCAGATTCTTATTCAGACAAAGCTAATAAGCATCTCAAATTGGAATTTTGTTTACAACAGATAATTAGGAGAGCTTGGAAAGAATCAGACAGAGAAAATTATTTTACGGAACTCTTTTGCAATCCCCACGGCTGTCATTAGATGAAGTTCGGACGGCTTAAACCAGTAGCAGGTGTGTTTATGATACTCAATGTTGACCTGCGTAAATAAGGTTAGCAAATGTTATGTAGTAAATGTTGTAGATTCGTTTCTCTGAAAATATCATATTTCTGTGCTCAATTAGTAAAACGTGTCACATTTAATTACAAATGAAGATTATAAGGTATACAGATACAACAAACTTGCCAAAACATCTATTAATCATGTACTAGCCTGTGAAGAGCTTGAGAGCTTGACATTCCCAAACTGTGCTTACAGAAAAAAAGATTATGCTTTAGACACTCTCTAGCAATAAAAGTGTTAAAGCTTGTTTAACTGAATTATTTTCAAAGCTTTGGCCTTACAATTTGCACAGGTTAATCCAGGCATAATTGATAATAGTAAAAGCACTTACTAAAGCCGCCTACAAGATGAGATGTAATACATTAAAACCAAGACTAACAATATCAATTATAATGTATGGCCGTATGTTTATTTCTTTGGCTATGTACGCAAATTTACATTTTCAGCATTGAGCAGACACAATTACATCTTTGAGCAGTTGAGGGACTAAGGATCTTGCTCAGGGGGCCAGCAGTGGTAGAGGGACTTGAACCGTAGACCTTCTTATCTCTAACACAGTACTTTAAGAACCAAGTCCTCACTGTCCCAAAAATATACTGTAATTCCAAGCAAGGTTCTAAGGTAAATTTAATGCACGGGTAAAATATAGCTAAATGTCTGCACTGGAGTGCCTATACTGTTGTGGTTTAAGATCTATTATTTCAGAAGTCATCGAGGCCTACTTTTAAAGATTGGCCTCATCTTTAAAAAAGGATTTTCCGTTGACTATATTGAATCATAATTATAATAATTTTTCTTCATTCATAATTGGGGAAAGTAGTTTTTGTCATTTAAAACTCTCTTTGTCATTTGGGATCAGAAGTCAATGTTCAATTAGATCCTCCTGGGGCAACTGCATTTTGTCTCACAGCAAGAAGCCCTAGGTTCCATTCCTGTGTTGACTTGGGGGGGGGTCATTGTAGAGTTTGCATGTTCTCTCCGTGTCCGTGTGGGTTTATCCTCTATACTCCAGTTTCCTTCCACAGCCCCAAATCATGCACTCAGTTGATTGGAGATGTAATATTGTGCTGTTGATGCACACAGCACTTCATAGCACTACGAGTTGGAGAAAGACCTGGCAACCTAACACATAAACACTGTCAAGAAACTCTTGGGGGATCGGTAGCGGTCTTCAGAGCACCCAAGGGTCGGATACAATTGGAAACAGGTAAAAGAATCATACTGTTTGATAAATAAAAACACAATTGGCCAACACAGTGCAAAACTGTTTATTTTAATCTGTAAACAAGAGTATACAAAATAAACATGCAATGTAAACTGTGTATTTCAAACCCTAAACTTTGCTATACAACAGTGCAGTCCACATATGTGGATGCATAATCTCACTTTGCATATGTTCAGATCCTTAGTCCTTAGATATGCACAAATGTTCAGATCCTTAGTCAACCTTGGTTACTTTACTTTGTTATCACTTTATTACTACTTGGCCACTTTATCATCACCACCTGGCCACTTTATCACCAGTTGGTCACTTTGTGAACACTTTATTCTTCATACCATTTACAATGTATAAAAGTTTTTGTGCTTGAATTTATTACATTCTTTAATCTCTATTGTCATTGAATGTTCTGCAACACTTGTTGTGGCTGAGCAGTTATATAAACAATTCACTTCTGGTTGTACTATGACTATGTATGTGACAATTTGATTTGATTTAAAGAGATTTAATAGCTTTGGTATTTTCTCCAATAATTATTTAGCCACTGAGTTCCCCTCTACCATACAAAAACACGGCTATGTTTAGATTAACTAAGGATTGCATTGGGTTTAACCTAAATACATAATGAGCATGGTGAAGTATCATTTAAATGAATAAATTGTGAAAATTGTGAAATACAGGATTTGTAATGTTGGTTTATAGAGATGACATTTGGCTGGCGTACATAATGATTTTACTATTATAATTTACACCCTGCAGCAGTAGCACACACAGCTGTAATTCCAATGCTTCTAGCAATGCTGTTTAAGGACCCAGAGTGTGCTGAGCATTAAAATGAGCCCCGAGAGCAGTGTTTAGCTGTAGTACACATCCCCCTTCTACCACACCCGCATCTGCTGCTTCTGATGCAGCTAGTGCTTTTTTAAACCATTTCTTTAGGAACAGAGCTAGAGATCCAAAAGGCTCTACTTGATTCTGTATTACTTCTGGGTCGGTAAAGAATCTTCGATTTCCTTTTTCTCACAACATTACATCAGAAAAGATTGTTTTTAAAAAGAAAATATGACATATATAATTGTCAAATTGTTTTTCATTTACATTTTACTAATATAGGATTACACTTATCAACTTATCATCAAAAAATAAATTGTGTAGGATAATATAGTAATTTTACATCGATATGCAGGACAATAGAAGAGGGGCTACTTAATACTTAATGGTATTTTAATTCCAATATTCGACTTTAATTCCACTATAAATCTGCAGTCTGTAAGAATTTTTTGTTTAGATTGAGAGCAGTAATATTCAGTGTAGGCAGTGGCGAAGGAACGTAATCTTCCAACCATTTACACGTATTAACTTATAATAATAGAACGATAGTATAATCGGCTTTCAGCTAAGAAAGTTTTTAATGAAGAAGTTTAGAAGTTTATATTGTGTTTCTTATTATTTCTAAGTGTGTAGACTTACTGGATTTTAGATCATTAACCGTAAATATAGCGCGTGTGTTTTTATTTTCACAAATTATTGACCGGTTGGAATAGGCTAGCGTGATACATTCAAGCGTGCTACATGCTAGCGAAGCTAACAGCGCTTGTTTAAGTTTTTATATCATTTTTATATCATTTTTATATCCTTATATACATCTGTTCCATCCGGAATTAAAACCGTTTTTATTTGACTACAAGCAG
>JAOTRQ010059245.1:0-13829 GCA_028565875.1 Hoplisoma paleatum
GATAGATAGATAGATAGATAGATAGATAGATAGATAGATAGATAGATAGATAGATAGATAGATAGATAGATAGACACGAAGAAAGGACCTTTTGCCATCTGGCCAGAGTACAGAACCCTTGCAGGACCTTCATGGCATGAGATGAAAGAACTACCCACTGTGCCCTCAATTACCCAGTCAATGTTAATCAAACTCATATCCGAATATTCAAGTACATTTCGATGTCCAAGAATTCTCTTGACATTTATTCTAAAATGAGAAAATAACACTTCAGTTAACTTTGAAAAAAAATAATAGCATCCAGACTCTAAAAGCCTAAATTACACAGTATTTAATAAAGCAAACAATATTTTTCATGAATGTATTCTCCAATGATTTATTCAGCTTTAATAAAGGCTTTATTCCAATGAGACTTACTGTGTGTTTCAAGCCAGTGAACACTGAACATCCTGTGCCAGTCTCTTAAACATCACCATACATGCACTCATTCACTTGCACTGAACATACTTAAAGAGGCTCGAAGTCCAAGCAGTGCTGCAATACGTATGTTGTAACTGTTCAGCATCTGATGTTCTCTAATTATCTATTATACCCTCCATTGTAATAAAGAAATAACAATATTTTATTTTTCACTAAGCTGTCATGGGTGCAGGGGTTCCAATGTTGTCTGGAAACACTGGTCACAATGAAGGAATTTAAATCAGGGCAAAATGAATTTAATATATTAGTCAATCAATAATTATGGGATGGGAGCAAATGAAAGAATCTAAGTTCTTAGATTAGTAGCATGGATAGTATGAACGTGACAAAATCCTACCATGCAGTGCCCGGAGGTCAGTATTGATTTCTCTCGTTTTTTGCATTGTACAAAAATGACCACTTTACTTGGAATAAAAAAACTAGCCTATTCGATTTCCCATGTATACTGACAAGTATGATCCAGCTCAGCCTCTGCATTATTGTGGGAGGTGGAAGAAACAAACATGCAGCACTTCAACCCCCTAAAATCACCAGCACAGCAGGACTAAAAGTTGGACTGGACACCCTTTCATATTTCAGGTCAAATAAATCACATTTATTCACTCATTCACTCAAACAAATATCTCACTCCTATTGTAGTGGATTATTGTGGGAGTTCTAGGGGACCAAAAATGCCGTCTAAAACTCTCACAGAAACTGGGAGAACATGTGAAACTCTAAAAAATCAGACACAAAGACTGATTACAAGATACCCAAGACTATATTTCCATAAATCTAGCAGGGAAAAAACTGTAATGCTCGTTTACATGTATTTGTATGTAATAATAATGTGAAAATAATTTCTATACGTGCATGTATATGTCGCAAAGGTTCTAAATTCAACTGAGCAGCAATGAGAGAGGCTCGTGATGATGCTCGTGACGCTGCGCGCGCTCGGTACTGGAACGTGAGAGCGCGCGCATTACAGCAGAACGACTGATTGAGAATCACTTACCTGCGATCACGGACGCGCTCACGACGAGAACAAAGACAAGGTTCATGATGAGAACCGCTGCTGGAGGGGTGGAGAAGGACGTCTGAACGCCACCGCTGCTCTCAGCTCCAGATGTGACTCCGATCAAACAGTGCAGGAACAATCAGGACTGAAGTAGAACCCGCACAGAGGGGCCGGGCTTCAATTAACGCATCACTGCTCGAAGCAGACGCTCCCAGAACCCCTTTTATATCTGCACCATCCACTCCATCAGCAGAGATGGGAAATATTCATGAGCTACACACAGCCAGTACTGTTAGGTACACACGAACATGGTCATTCAGGTTACACAAACACTGACTGTTGCACATCTGGAACTCTGGACCCCCCATTGAGGGGATGTTTTGGGGGGAGAAAACCATTCTTCCATACACAAGATTTATCAGTTACCAACCTATGATATATTGTCCCATTTTTCGAGTATAGGGTCGGCTGTTATCTTTAAAATAGACAATCTTTTATTCCTATTAATGTAAAATTCATATTAATGTAAAAGCAATGAGATGGCAAGTACAAAAAACTCAGTACAAAAATATTATTATAATATTTCATCTATGGAAATGTAAACATGCATTGTGTTTGTTTAATGTTAAGGGTAAAAATGTCATATAATCAGTGTAAAGTTCTCCATGCATGTGCTTACTTTAATTAATATATGTGTTTAACATCATGCAAAGTCAGGACTAAATTGTTCTATTTAAAGTTTGCTTTGTTCAAGTGTGATGATATGATTACGTGTCTTTTTCAGTATCTCATGCTAAATTAATTGTGCATTTCCGAGGATTTCTGTATTAGTCTGTGCTTCTTATTAATCCGCCTGTATTTATTTTTAGCTGTGAAATTGCTTCAGCTATTGTCGTGCCTAATTTATTCCAGTTACATATTTGCTCCAAGACACAAAAAAATTGAGCAAACTCATAAGCAATGATAATTACGAGGGGGGGATGTCATGTTTAGTTATTCGAAGGCAGGGTGGATTATAATGAGTAACACTGCACTATCACAAATAACAGAGAAGAAATCATTCTTATTGGATTACAGAAGTGCTCTTTAGGATTAAACTGAACTCCTACAGAAGACTGTTTTTTGTTAACATGTCTACTTATTTTGTCAAAAATATGAGGTTAAAAACTGATGCTGAATGAAAGGGCGTAACAAATTATTTCTATTTATGTGTTGTCATTCTGGAGCAGCAAAACTTTCCTTAGATTGTAAAAATATTATTCAGTTTTCATAATTCATATATTCACCTATCACTGAATAATATGAAGCTTAAACCTAAACTGCCTCTGTATGGTGCATAATTAGTATTAAATCGATTTAGTTTATACCACAGTAATGAAGTGTGTGTTCGAGTCTGTTGGTTCCAGGGCCACTGGTTAAGATGGGTTGTGTCATGCGTCATACTGGCAATGTGGTAGGTAAAAAAAATTGTTGTTAATTTACTGAAACAGCAGCATCTCAATATATTACATACTAAATAATAAAAATCAAATTGCGTAACCAAGGTACAACAATACTGTGACATCATTGCTGCTCTGGCCATCTGCGACAATGTAGTTCAAAGCTTTCGAAAAGTAACTATACATTTTTAATGCATTAATTTATATATGAATATCATTACAAGATTAGAATTAATGATGAAACTACCTGAACACTTGGATTTAATCAAAACAACAACAATACAAACATAGTTTTTATCACTAAACAAAGCCATGCAATTTAGACTCTTTTTTGTCATGTAGTTGTTACTACATTTACAATGTACTACGCTTATAATGTCACTACATTTATAATGTTAATATGTTTATACTACTACTTTAATAATGTTACATATATAATTAAAATACATTAACAATTGTCTCGGCATAGATGCTAATTCAGATGTGATGTTATGTTCTTTAATTGTTTATTCTTTAAAAGATCAAGTTCTTCTAATAAACATCCAGTTCTCCAAGTTCATCTGCTGGTTTGTGGTTGTTGCCATGGTAGCTTTGAAGTCGTGACAGAATTTCCTCTTTTTCCAGTTGCTCTTGCGACATCAGAACAACGTGCCGCTATAACACCAACCACTTTTAGAGTAATTATGCTTTTTTATACATTATAAATGTGATTATTTGTTTCTCTTCAGTGACAGTAGACCAAGTAAAAGGCTGCGTTTTTTAATCCAGGTTCTGCCGTGCAATCACTGCTGGGCCCTTGAGCAAAGCCCCTGGCTCTTCCAAAAAAACACCAGGATATACAAATTGTACTGCACATGAGTAAATGTACATATTTGCTTCGCATATGCCGTACGTCTGCACATTTACATATGACTTCAATCTGCCCTACATTATCTTTAATGTTTTATCCTTTACTTACTAAAACATTGAAGTGGCTGGTAGTTTATTTATGTAGTTAGAATTTATATGTGTTGGGTGCGATTAAGGTCAAGGCTCTGTGCTGATAAGTCACATTCATGACGACAAACTCTGCAAATCATTTTAAGTACTTTGTTTACTGGGGAAATGCTGCAATGCCCACAATTTTGGAACTACACAATTCTTTAGAATTCACCTCTACTGATAATAAGAGTCACATCTTAAAGTGAATAGAATGGCTATATGACTTTTGTGTCTGTTTAGGTTGCATTATAGTGCATGATTATATGGTCAAATGTGTACCTGTTAGCAATTAATATTTCTAATAATAGAAATAAGCTATTTTAAATAGATGGAGTACATACATTTGAGAATGTGAGATGCCTCACATGATGGGAGGGTGAGATATATATATATAAAATATACATTTTATTCTATTTGCCGATTCTGGGTTTAATCCCATTGTACATATTAGGCCAGGATGTTTTAAACTGTACTTTTGAGTTAGTGACCAATAGTTTAACACAACAGGACCCTAATCAGGGTGAAGTGGTGAAAACTGTTAGGTAGTCCTTGGTTGATGCTTGAATTGAATATTTCATGGACAGTTTCACTCCATTAGATGATTGTATTTACGGAAGGCACAATTCAGCTCCACTTTACAGGCATTTTTTTATTAGATACAACATGGACATGGGCACTACCTGTTCTAGTGCCCACAAACAGATTTCCAGGTGTGTACATAAAGCATTCTGCTAACTTATGCATACAGCGCTCAAAAAAGGCCACCTAGGCTTTTTTTTGCAAGGGTCGTCATTGTACAAAGTGCTTCCTGTTCCGTGCCTCACAATCAGCTGATTTCAGCTTGCTTTCATTCCAAACTATGGCCTACTAATACATGTCTACAACAAAACAGAAGCGAAAAATAATAGCCCTTAATTAATTAGTCTATGCACAAGCCACTTGTGTTGCTCACGTTTAATTAAAACCTCCTTTAATCCCCCCAAACCTTTCCAGAAACCTATTTTGTGATCAAAATGGCATCAGCATACTGCCCACGACTCTTCAAAATGAATCTCATAACAGCTTTAATAAAAAAGCCATTAGTAATTAGTATCAGTAATCACATGAATCATGTGAGGGTTGTATTGATGTATTGCGTCCAAAGACAGTTTCATCATTCTGTGTATATTCAAATAAACTGCATAATAATAATAATAATAATTTCCAGATTATTTTATTAAAAAGATATGTGGCACGGTGGCTTAGTGCTTAGCACTGTTGCTTTACAGAAAATATGTCTGGGTTTCACACGTATATGGACACATACACACGCACACATTGGCACCGGTTTAGTGGTATTTTCACAAAGTCTTGGGTTTAAGGCCCATCACCAGTAACAATCTGTCACTTTAGGGTCCTTGGATTTTGTCCTGTCTTAATAGGTTGCTTTTAATACACTTGTTCACTAAGTAAAACATTTATTAACCGTATAATGCACTACAATGAACTACAGGTCAACATGTTCCCAAACATTTTACAAAAGGTTAATGAACATTTTGGCACTGTATGCATTTATGCTCTTCTAAGTCAGCATGAATAATCCGAGCAGCAGGTTTTTACAAGCTGGCAGATCAGCTCAAAGCTTCGAGCAGGGCTTTCATTATGAACACTCGTGAGAGAAATACGAAGTAGGATGTCAGACTCTTTATCTTTCAGTTCCAGGCCGTTACAACTAACAGCTGTAAACCTCAGTACAGTGCTTGCACTAAATCCCTATACAGCAAGAGGTGTTGGCTGAGTGCTTGGATAGACACAATGATGATGCTATTATGCAGTACCAGGAGCTGAGACAGCTGCTGCAAATTTGGTAACAAAATGGTATATGTAAGACAATGTACTGTATTCATATTTGAATTAATTAGGGCTACCGTCTAATTTCTTATGATCCACTTATAAGATAAATATGCTGCACATGTCGTCTTTATCAACATTGTAATACAAAAGTATTCAGAACCATCACGTGACCTTTTATATCCTTTTGACCATGTTTCTTATATTGATCTACATCTACATCTCTCTGTTATTATGTCTAATCATTTGGTCTGATAGTCAGGCTACAAACTAAATGCCCTTTTCATCCCTGATCTATCCATGTCAAACTCTGTCAGATAAATTGCAGGTGTCTGTTTATCCTGACTGATACTGAGTGTATGTCTATTTAGTGGAACAATGTCAGGTTGATGTTTTGTTGACAATTAACAAATGCAAATGTCAATCCTAATTCGTTAACCTATATTGGTCTCTTTGCTTGACCTTTGCAGATGTACACTTCAATTGTATCTTTATAGTCAAGTTAAAGTGGAAAATGTCTATATTGGTGGCATTGCCACTGTGTGTTGTTAACAATGGAGCTAATGGTATTTTAATAAATGTGCCTTAATCACAAAGGGTTGACCTGATTCTATTGCATTAGGATCGGTCATCTGAAAGAAGAGCTAATTAAAAGCAATCGACCTTTAAAGCTACACCCGTGTGTGTTGGCATAAGTGGATATAAAACGTTGTGGAACAGTGGAAAACGTTGGGTGTGTAATATTTTAATAGAGTTGAAAATAATATTAAATTACTTTTGTTTTAATCTGAAGAATTGTTCACTTTCACTTTCACTTCTTTTTCACATTTACAATTGAGATGAAAGTGTAGCATTGAATTTGTGTGTGTGTGTGTGTGTGTGTGTGTGTGTGTGTGCTCCATTCTGTGTGGAGTTTGCATGTTCTCCTTATGTCTGCATGGGTTTACTCCCACAGTCCATATTTAAGCAAACGAGGTGAAATGGAAATACAGATTGTGGTTTTTTTTATATAAACTTGTGTAACTGCGTTAAACACTTAAATAATAAGTATTCCAGGCTCCTTGTAGTGCCGACATGGTCCAGTAGATGGCACATGAAATGCGTTACATTAAAAACTCCTCCCAAACCGGCTATATGGCGCGAATGGCAGGCTGCCTGATAGCTTATATACACAAGTTCCTTCCTAACAGCGTGTCCACGTTAATTATAAATATAAATATATATATATATATCTATAACATTTTACTAGAGTGTGCATGCAGTATTCCTTTACTACATTTATATTGTAGTTGGGAGGTTCGCGCGCTGTGACGTGGTTTATATGTGGCGCTCGTCATAATCTCAATGATAAACATGGGCACGTCATCGCGACGTTGGCGTTCATTCCAAGCCGCTTGAATTGCTCTAGCGGGGATTTTTTATCCATGTCAGACGTTTAAATTAATAAAATAACACTAATAAGCATTAATTCAGTTAGTTTCGCTAGTAAATTATTTTGCAATATGTTCTGCTAGCGTATGTAATATTGGTTAGCTGCCGTGTTGTCGTTAGCAGACTGAAACCGGCTGAGACCGGTTCAAGAGCTGAATGTCCAACACTCACAACGGCGTGCTGGTGTTCATGTTTGCCCTTTATTTACTTTAATTTTTAGCCGTTGTTTATTGTTATATATGTAATTATCAACATAAACGTTGATTTACTTGAGTATGTAACCGTGGAGGCAAACGTTCTGCAGTTTTCGTGGCATCACAACCGAGGTAACGTTAGTTTAATATTTGTTTGTTTGGCATTACTGTCACTCTTAATGTTTACAAAAATTACAATAGCAATACTTTTACAGCACATTAAATGTTTGAACATTTTTCTATTAAACTCGGCAAATGTGCTGACTTACTACCATTTGTTATGTATTCAAATGGGTTTAGTTTCATCGTTCCTTATTGACAACAAGACTATAAAATGAATGAGCTATATAAGAATTAAATGTGAAGGAATTCCAGTGTTTTGCATGCTAATAAAAACAAAAGATTAATAGAATTTCACACTTAAATTCGTTATATATATAAGTCGATATATCTGCTCCCGTTAGGGGGCGCCACATCAGGTCGTGGTGGTCAACTTGACATTGTCAGCTGTCCTCCTTATTTAGCCGGGATTGGGGCCAGCACTACATAATACTTGTTTGTGTATGTACTTATGTATTATGCTAGTTATCATCTTATCACACTTGTATCATACAAGTATGTATTTGTTTATGTGTTATAAACGTCTGTGCTCCTAATTTCTCTAATCTTTACACATAAAACTGCAGGATTGATTTTTGTTATTGAAAAATACCCATCAGTGGCAGGATTGGATTAAACCCCTTTGATCTTTATCAATTAGTAGTTTATTTTGTTAATAACACAAAAAAATGCACTATAATGTTGTATCTACAGGACAATTCATTACACTATATTGCCAAACGTATAAAAAACAGAACCTAGACATGTGCTTTACAAACATTTGTGAAAGAATGGGTCACTCAGTGAATTCTAACGTGGAACTGTGATCGAATGCCGCTTGTTTAACAAATCCAGTAGAATACTGACAAATGTCCAAGACATTTTTGACAATTTCCCCAAATTTGTGGGAAAAGTTTGGGGCACTTCTTTTGCCAACATGACTGTGCATTAGTACACACAGCAATTTTTACACAAAGACATGGATGTCAGAGTCTGGTGTGGTTGACTGTCCTGCAGTTCTGAGTTCTGAGCTCAACACAGTAGAAACACCTTTGGGATGAATTAGAATGGCAACTGAGAGCCAGGACTTTCTCGTACCAACATCAGTATGTGACCTCACAAAATGCACTTCTGGAAGAATGACACACTCCTGAACTTTGTAGACAGACTTCACCAGAAGAGTTAAATCTGTTTCTAGAATGGGATGTGACTTAAAATCACATGCAAGTCAAGGTAGGTCAGCGAATACTTTTGGCAAAATAGTGTATCTCCAGTTGCCTTGGTGGCATGTCTTTGAACTGTGTGGGACAACTTGAGCACCTGTAGACAAGTTCTTCACCTACAATAATCTGGTTTGTTAATGTGGGTTTTTAGGTGTTTGCTACTTTGGTGCAATCATGAACTGTAGTCATGTGACACTCACTGTTAGAGGAACAACATCTTTTGGTAAGTACAATGCTTTCATTCAGATCCAATGAGATAATATGAAAATTTATTCCCATCCCTGGCAGGATATCTGTCAGCATTTACTATTTCTGTAAGTTGATGTGTTTTAATGTGTGGTAACTTCTCCCATGTCTAACCCATCTAACTAGCAACGACGAGATTCAAAACACTCCACCTGAGAGCCCAGATTTTATAGTGACTTACTTCCATTTCAGTGAAATATTTGGCATGCATGATATGTACCTAAAAGCACAGATATAATTTAGGTTTGTGCATACATCTCACAGTGTAAGCTTAGATCAAGCAAGTGCTGCATATATTTCATTTTTTCAGCATTAATAAATTATCTATCTACATGTTAAAATATGTGCTTTTTCAGTATTTAAGGTTTCTTTTTTTATTAGGTGAAGTTATAGCAGTAGTTGGTAGCTGTGAGGTGCTTGGCAGCTGGCATCACCAAAAAGCAGTGCCTCTCGAACCAACAAAAGATGACGAGTAAGTGTGCAATTAAATGTCACTTACACAACAATTACTGGTACTGTACATAATATCTATTTTTATTTGTAGCACTAAATGGACTAAGACAATCACAGTGCCGAAGGGAGTACAGATCAACTATCGCTATTTTAAGGGATTCTTTTTGGAGCCTAAGGTAAAAAAAAGACACAAACAGTCATATTTTTATAAAGTCAAACATTATTGTAATAGGTTTGATTTAGCCATAGTTTTTCTGGTGCTCTTCCTGTGACATGCACCTCCTGTATTTGTGAGCTCCAGAATATCACTGAGGCTCACTTAGATGTTTAAATTATATCATTTAATTTGTTTTGATCTGCAGTACCTGTCTGTACAAGTTTAGAGAGACAATTTTATTCTACGTTTGTTCACATGGCATACATTTTCTGGCTATGTAAGGTCGATTTAATCAGAAAAGAGAGTGGTGGTGTCCTGCATTAGGTGGCTTGGCCTCCATAATCTCCTGACCCAAATTCATTCTGATGTAACACATATTATTTTTCATAATTCCATGTGTTCTTGTCTTCATGTAAAGAAAATTAAAACGTTAAGAAAAACATTGAATAGGAAAGTGTCTCCAAAGTTTGGTCTAGTACTACATATGAAGTTCAAAAATATTGTGATTGCTGTTTGTTTGCTGTTCTTTGTAAGGAATACAACTGTTGTTCCATTATGATTTACCCATAGCCAGTAACCTTCAATGGAGGTTTGATTTACTGTAGCTTGAATCAGAACTACATTTTTATTCCTAATGCAAGAAAATGTTCAATGCAAGAATACTTACAAAGAACTGCTACTTATTTATTTTATTGAGTCAGTGTGTTAGCTTTAAAGCCCTTTCACAGTATCTGGTTGAAGTACTTGTTTTTATGTAGCAGACATAGTACTACATTGTACTACATTTAATGTCAAGAATGTAGTATTGTGATGTCAAATGTGTTTCCCTTTTATTAACAAATCCACTTTTCAGATGAGAACGCAACTGTGACTGGCTGGGAAAGTAGTGAATATTCCAGCTGAAATGACTTGTTTTTAAGTGTGACTTTGGCTAACACCAAAGTGGGTTTAACTCGTCATATCTTTCCCCCACAATCTTAACATGATTCTAAACACTGAAATTACAGAGCGCAGATGGTCCATGTCAAGTCATAGTCAATAAATGGGAGACCCATCAGCTGCATCGATCATTGACCCCTTCAGGTATATGAATTTAAAATGCGCGCACAGTTTGGTTTATTGTTTGATTCATTTATCCCATCTTCCCACACTTTTCAAGCTTTTTTCCGATTATGCCATTTTCACTGCTTTAAAAACGTTGAGTAAACTGATCTCATCATAGTCATGTTTGTGTTATTCTGTAAGTAGAGTATTACTTTGTGTGTATCTTAGTAAGTATAAATCGGCCTTTATTCTTACAAAATATTCTGTCATTATCAACTTTTATTAGACAAATTGTTGTAAATTACAGTTAGATTACATTACATCAATACATTATTGCTTGTTATCGTTATGATATATTTTTTATATATTAGTATAAATATATTTCAGTACATTTATTAATTATTTGAATATGGAATGAATAAAAAACATAAGTTGTTTAAAGCTTATATATATATATATATATATATATATATTTTTGCTTGATGATAGATATGACTACAACTATAATGCTATGTATGTACAGTATAATCAAAGCATAATAAATGAGTTTATGATAAGATTGTGATGCTTATTTTATAGGCTAATAATTATAGTAACACAAGTTTTGTCTTACAGAGACTGACTATGAGATGGATGATGGTCATTTTGGCTTGCGCCGTAAGTTAACTTGCAGTTACTACACTATTGTCTGCTAACCTTATTAAAGTAGTAACAAATGTCATTTTTTTCTTTTGCAAGTGTGTGTCCAGCAATAAGGCAAAAATTATGAGGCCACTTGCATTGAAACATTCTATTTAAATAGCACACTGTGGTAAAGCAGAATGTGACAACAGCCACTCTTTAGAGAAGGCTTTTCACAAGACTTTTGTGGAACTTGTGCCCATTCAATAAAAAGAACACTCGAGGCTGGGTACTGATGTTTGTCAAGAAAGTCTGATGTTCCAGTTCATTTTAAAGCTTTTCAGTGCAGGTCACTGGAGTTTCTTTATAGCTTGTTTTTCATTACTAACCTTGTTTTGAACACAGGGAGAAAATTATGCTGGAACAGAATTAATAAACTGAAAAATGTAGTTTACATAACTGATGTATTAAATGCGCTATCTATTATAGACAATAATACAAAATAACATTACATTTTACTTTTAACATTTAATATGGAGGGTGTTGAAATCAAAACAAAAGAATTCTGTGTGTCATTCATTTTGTTTTGTTGGCAGATGGTATTGAAAATATTGACTCTGGTTGGTTGACATGTCAGACAGAAATCCGGCTTCGACTTCATTACTCTGTTAAGGCTCCAGTGTCCATAACAAAGATGAAATTCAAGAAATCACGTTTCAGGTATTGACTCAAACATGGTAATGGATTATACATATTACAAATATTACTTATCTTTAATGCTTTTGTTTTTTTAATTAAGACTTAGATTAATGGTGGAAGGCATTGAAGAGGAAGATGAAAGCCTTTCATCCTCGCACAAAATGACCACCACACTGGAGATCGGTATGATTAGTGACAGTGGCCATAAGTCTCGTCATTCCCAGCCAGAGTGTGGCTATGCCCTTGAACCTACACGGTGGACTGAGTATTGTATTCACACGATGGACCCTGATAATCTGGAGCTTGTGTTTGAATTTTTTGAGGTTTGTTCATTTAACATTTAGTTGCCACTTTCTTCTCAATGTTTCTTAATGAAGCACATTTAATTCAGATATAAAACAGGCACGAGGTACAGCTTTTATGTGACTCATTCTTGGCTATGTTTGTTCTGTAGGAGGACTTGAGTGAAAAGGTTTTTCAAAGTGATGTGCATCCGGGCCATGTTGGTACCGCTTGCCTGTTATCCTCATCTTTTCTGGAAAGTGGCAAAGACAATGGAGTGGTAACTCTTCCAATCATGAGCAGAAATTTCAGGCAGACAATCGGCAAAGTCAGAGGTAAGACGAAATATTATGCGAAACTCACTTTTTGCATGTTTTTGTATTTTAACTTGGGTTTTTACTGCTCTTATAAAGACAAAATGCTCATCAAAAACCCATTTTCTGTAAAACATGAAATATTAGTCATTTGGATTTACGTAGAATTGCCCTGGCATCATTTTCTTAGTTTTGCAAAGAATAAGTAGTTTTCGTTGGCACTAATTGTCACCCAGCCAGATTCATCAGTTTTTTATTTAGGTGGCGTTCACCAAGTTGTTCTACTCAAAGAAAACGATGCTCAACAGAGATCAACTTTTGACAGAACTGTTCATTCAAATGCAGATCTCAAGAGTGTCTTTATAAACCAACCAGTTTAGAAAACACAAAGCTATTTAGTCTTGTGGTTTCATGATATTTGATTAGTAGGGGAAACTGTGTTCCTTTTCAAGGTCGTTCCTTTGTTTCCAAAGCATTGCTTTCTTTTTGTGGTACCTTGTCTGTATGTAAATCCCTGAAGTCCCTGAAATTATTGTAATGCAGAATGTGGTGTTGTATTTTAGTGGACTACCTTGTTATTCGGCCCATCGTGGACTTTCAATGTGACATGAGCCAGTGCTTTACTAAATATTGGCGGAAGAGGACCACTCTGGATGTAGGCCACAGAGGAGCAGGAAGTACACATGCTGCTAAGTAAGTCTAAACATCATGTCCTCATATTCATTTTATGAGATTTTAACATCATACTTTACTCTTTTGGTTACATTCCTTCCAGGAATTCAACCAAAGGAATGACAGGAATATATTTTGTGTTGCAGGCATCATAAAATCAGGGAAAACACTATTGCCTCATTTTTAAGTGCTGCTAGTCATGTAAGGTCACGCTACTATTGTTCCTGTCTTTATTTTGTGTACCTTAATCTTTTGATGAGTCATTTACAATCAGCCAAGTTTTTGATAACAGGGAGCTGCATATGTGGAGTTCGATGTTCACCTGTCCAAGGACCTGGTTCCAATTGTCTACCATGATCTGACGTGCTGTATTTCTACGAAAAAGGTGACTAACATGTCCTGAACATGAGTACCTAATCTAATCAACTTTTAATAATATCATTAATCGAATGACTCATGGTAAACGGTGACATTCACTTGAAGTTCCTTTGTACTTTTAGAAAAATGACAATAATACAATGGGTCGGGTTGAAGTACCTGTGAAAGATCTGACTTTTGATCAACTTCAACTTCTGAAGGTATGAATTGTCTCTAGGGCTGTCCACAACCAAGGATTTTGTTGGTCGACCAGTGGTCGTCATTTACTCCAACTAATCGACTAATAGTC
>JAOTRQ010059256.1:0-13827 GCA_028565875.1 Hoplisoma paleatum
GACTATTAGTCGATTAGTTGGAGTAAATGATGACCACTGGTCGACCAACAAAATCCTTGGTCGTGGACAGCCCTAATTAATACTAATCATTATATCAGTTATAAATTGATGTGATATTAAGTTTGTTAAAATCTTATCCTTTCCACACACACACACACACACACACACACACACACACACACACACACACACACTGCATTTTGACTCAAATCTTAACAAAAAATTAGAATATTTGAATCTCCCTGTGGTGCATTGCTGCCCTCTGTTGTTGGATTCTGTACCAATTACAATAAGCAAGAACAAATGACCAGGAGCATGCCACAACTGAGTCAGAGAAGTTTAATTGTTATTTCAGCTACATACAGGTACATATTGAAACAAGAAAATTAATATGAATGTCTTTGTCTCAGGTGGACATGTTAGGAAATGACGAGGAATTGGGGATCAAGACCTCAGAGACTCTTCTTAATCAGTCTTAACACATCTTACATCACAATTTCTATGGATATAAAAACGTCGAAACGCCTATTTCCTCTATCTGTTTTTCTCCTTCTCTTCTGCCTTTGTTTCACTGGACCAGCACAGTCTCCTCTGCTGCCTAGTCAGCCCTTCATGATCGTGTGGGCCATACCAAACAAAAACTGTTTGGGTAGTCCCAACCCGGCGGCGTTCGGGATGGAGTGGGAGGACAGAGTGGTGGAGCTTAACGAGGACTCATTGGGACTTTACCCTTATTTTAGTGAAGCAGGTCAACCTGTGAATGGAGGTCTGCCCCAGCACACTAGCCTGGAGCGCCACCTACAGAAGGTGGAAAGAGACCTGTCAGGGACTGTGCCCCAGGGTGTGGCACCAGGCCTTGGAGTGGTGAGATGGAAAGAATGGCAGCCTCAGTGGAGCAGAAACAGAGGGAAACAGAGGAGGTTTTTGGAGGGGTCTAGAGCTCTGCTTCATGGGTTTTTTCCTGATTGGAATGCAGAAGAAGTGGAGAAATGGGCTCAGGTAATAATAACGGTACTTTTATACATTTAAGAATCATTACTCCACATTTAACTCATTTTGTGCAGTGAAACAAACATTTACACACACTAGTGAACAAACCTTAGGTGACGACAGTGAGCACACATGCTGAAGCGGTGGGCAGCCCTAGCCACAGCACAGTCATAGCACTCAGGAAGCAGTTCGGCAACCTTCTGAAGACAAGCCCAGTTCTCTACTACCAGATAATTGAGGACTTCAGCCGTCTCAGTCTATACAATGTATATTAAAGTGATTTAATTAACATCTGATTTCATTCTAGGTTGATTTTGAAGCATCAGCCCAGTCCATTCTCATTGAGACCCTGAGAGAGCTGAAAAGACTTCGACCACAAATATTGTGGGGCGTGGCTCCATATCCACGCTGCTACAACACTGATTCAAGCCAGAAACCACTAGTCAATCGCACCGGCTCATGTCCAGTTGTGGAAACGGCACTAAACAATGAACTCATATGGCTCTGGAAGCAAAGTAACGCACTCTACCCTGTAATCACTATAGAGAAATGCAGTGATGAAATGAAGGGGGCGTGGCTTTACACATCCAATCATATCCAAGAGGCGTTAAGATTGGCAGCGCTTGCAGGGATCAACTTTGATCTACCTGTCTTCCCAATGGTCAAGAGTATGTACACCTCATCCACTACATTTCTGACTGAGGTAATGATTTCAAAAAGCACAAAATTTATTTTACAGTAAAAGTAAAATAAATAAATAAAAAGTTTAAACTCTTGCTTGTGCAAAAACCCTTGCAGTGTTCTAACCTCAGTAGCCTAATAGCCTAAGTCTGTAGTAAAAGTACTAGTACAAGTGACGTTGGGAGCGTGGGTGGTAATGAGGTAAAAACACAAACTAGCACACCAGAGCTGCTACTGGAACTCGAGAATACAAACCACATCTTCACTACGGGCAAGGACAATGATTGGCACATTTGTCAGGGTTGGATGCCAGATTGGATTTCTCATTTGTGATGCATTTATGACTTCTGCTGGACGATCAATGAGGTCTGTGTTAGGCAAGTTCAGTGTGTGACTTTTTATCGGTTTAATATATGAACTCTTGTGCAGGTTTAAAGAAGTAGCCAGCTCATACACCACAGGGAAGAGGACAACAGTAGTAAAGGCATCACTTATTTTCGAAATGACTATCATTACAAAGAATTTTATCAATGCAAACAGTTTTCAAAGGCATGTGTTGTCCTTCTGCCCCTTCGATCCCATATGGCCATTAAGTGATAAACAGATACAGATAAAATATTTTAATTAGGATGATACACAGCGCTTCTTTGTTATCGTCCTAATTTGTCAGAACAGTGTATGTATGTTAACATTAAAAGAAAGTCTGGATTATTATGTGTATGATATAATGTAATATACTTTTGTTCGCATAAGGCTGACCTGGTGAATACTGTGGGAGAAAGTGCTGCTATGGGTGCATCAGGTGCCATCATCTGGGAAAGATTTCTGTCTACTAATACACGGGTATCCATCATTCACCTGCTTTAAATCAGTGGTTCCCCACCCGTTTCCCTTTTTATTCATTTCAGTCATTTATAACTGGGTTGCACATAAAGAATAAACAGAGATAACTACATTAAAATACTACTTTTATTTACAACACATTTTGGATGTTTTGTCTCCTATTACCACTAGGTGGGAGCAGTAATAAAGATTATTTGTGACAGTATTGATATCTTTTTCCCCACTGCAATAAATACTTGGCTCCGTTGGTCTATATGCATCTTTATAAGGAGACACCTGACTATAAGTTTGTAATATAGCCCATATATTTCGATTATGATGAACATTATAAAAGCTGTTCATTAAAAATAGCACATAGTTATGCAGTTGTTAGTACAAATGTTTTTCAATTTCTTTTCCCCACTAGTCTTGTTCCGTACGCAGCTCCTACGTGCGCCAGGTCCTTGGCCCTTACGCTGTCAACGTAACCACTGCGGCAAGTCTATGCAGCAAGTTCATCTGCCAGGGACGGGGCCGCTGTGTACGCAAAAAACCAGAAGACCCGGTCTACCTTCACCTCCCCCATCCTCACTTTCTGCTTGTGCGACAGGGTGCTGAGGGCATCCGGGCAATGGGGAAACTTCCTCCGGGCTACCTGGAAGTATGGAGGCGAGACTTTTGCTGCCAGTGGTTTGAGACGCTAGATGGAACAGCAGCCGATCAACAGTCACAGACGACATTGAAGCCAACTATTGACAATCCGACTGACAGGACAGAAGTTCAAAGTGAACAAACAACAGTACAAGTGTGGGGGACAGCCAATCAAACCCAGAGAACAACTACGCAGGGTGAAGGTACTGCCGCTGTACCTTTTATAATGCCCGATGAAAACCCCCCAATAATTAACGGATACTCTGACAACTGTATGCCTGATGTACTTCTTTGTGTTCTGTTATTGATCAGCCTCTTAAACTTAAATAAATAAACGTATAGATCTAAATCTTAGACATCCAGATTGTTTCAAAGCTGTTGTTTAATCAACAACCACAAATATTTTAGAAAAACGGGGATTATAACAATGTTCTCAGGAGATTAAAGATTTTTCTAAGTTCATAAGTTGGTTCTTGTCCGATACGCTCAAATCCTTATATTTGGTCACACAAAATGCATCTAAAACGCTGAATTAACCTACCAACAGATGCCCCGATCATTATTAATGTCATAATTTAGTGTATCTACCAATGAATCTCCATACCTAACTCCTGCCAGTTTTGTTTTTCATTCTGTTTTCCTTAACCAACCAGAGTTGTGTGTGTGCTTTAATCTTGAAACAATATTTGGTATAAAAGAAATAATACATAATATAGTATCACATAGTGATACGGCCATTTAAACACATTTATGATTTTCAGATATACAGGGCATAGTTTTCCCAATGATTTCGATCTAATAAGGTTTCTTTCATCTAGAAAGAGATTGCTCCAGCTTCCATGCTTTCGTTCCGTTACACTAGGTACTAGTGAACTGTGTGTACATTTACATTGTCAGCATTTAGCAGATACCTTTATCAAAAGCAACATAAAACGAGAGCCGTACATCAATGCATTTGTATGTGCTACAGCGCCCCATCGAGGTACATCTGGCTAATTTGTTGCACCTGAGTAGCGGTGGGAATTTTGTACTAGATGACCAATGTCTCTGGACCTTACAGATTTTTAGAATAATAATAAAAACCAGAACAAAAACAATAGAGTTCCTTGCACAGTAGGGCTCGGACCCCTTATTAAAAAATGAAAACCATTTTAAGCAGTTGAGAGTTAAGGGCCATGGTGTCAGCATGGTGGTAGGACTTGAATGTCTAGCCTAAAGCACAGAAGCATTAACGGCCCTGTGTAGACACCTGAGTGCACACTTACTGAACAGCCCATTTTAAATGCTTTTACAATTTTATATAGAATAGGACTATAAATTCCACCAACCATTTCAGAAGATTTTGGAAAGTGCCATTCACCCAGTTTATGATGCCTGGCATGTATTCAACATTAGGGATTCAGTCTTAGTTTTAAAACTTTTAGAAATGTCAAAATACGTCAAGCTTAAATTAAAACTTTGTCTGCCACAAACTTGAGCACATATCAGTTTGTAACTATTGTACACTGTTAGCTGCTCTATAATTAGGATGGATAAGCCATATTCTCTGGGTATCAAATCAAACTAGATTTGAGCTCGGAGGACATTGTCATAAAATTCAGTCACATTTACAGATGAATCACACAAACGGTACAGAAATTGCTCAAATTGAATCCACTCAGAAAAAAATAATGTTCATGGGTTGTTCAGTGAACTGAGTAATGAATGACTAACGTCGTTCCTAAAATAATCTAAAGTCTGACACATTCCGGCACTTAGAGTATGTTTTCAATGAGTAACAAAATCAATTTTCCACTGACTGCTTATTCATAATCTTGTCAGACTTTGCTTTTCTTTTTTTGGCTTCTCCGAGTAGGATTTTATTATTGTTTTGCCCTTCCTTACAAAACCCTGCCATTTGAAACCGACACAACAATACACTTAAATAAGCATTTTAATAGCTAAGTACATCTAAGACATTGTAATTTTTCAATTTACAAGCTTTGGAGCATCTCTGCATTTCCTTATCTATCAAAACTCTTTCAAATGAGCAACTTGCCAGGCGTTCCTTACACTGAATATTTGACTTGCCTAATGAGATGTCAAACAGCCATTGAGAATTCAAAAAATAGGAAAATGCTAACTTGGGACAGGGGACTTATGGCCTTTTTCAAATACATCAGCACATACTCATATGTTATTTCTGACTTTATTCAAACACCAACCATCTCACCAACCATTGAAGACATCTATTAACCACCAACTCATTACAGAAAAGATGGTACCTGCTGGTTGCGTTTGATTTTTGGAACTAAACAGTTTGGGAGACCAAAAAGAAGCTATGATTTCAACTGGAGATGAATCGTGGGTGTGAAACCCCCAATTGCTAATCAGTTTTGTAGTCTGAAAGCCACACAGCTTTAAAAACAGTAGTGTAAACTACATGTCATCTACGATAAACTTAGCATAACTAGGCAGATTGTTTTTGGATTGTAGAAGGAAACTGGAGCAGCCAGAGAAAACACATGCAAGAACAGGAAGGACCCAGACTACCTCATCAGAGGACTGTCAGAAGTAAGTGAAGTGAATTCCAGTGCTGCTGGATGTGAACATGAGTGAATATGATGGTCGAGTCACTCCTACAGATGCTCAGTTGGGACAATTATGGCGGCCAGTATGTACAAAACCTTGATGATGATGATGATGAAGGAAAACCTTCTACAACTTGTATACCAAAGAATGTGATGCCGTACATGAAAAGTGGTCATAATAACATAACAATTTCAACAACTTCATGTAACCACTACCCACATATTTTAACAATTGAGTTTTTAAATACTACAAACATGAAGGTAAATGATTTCTCACTGTATGTTGTGAAGATTAGAAAATAAAAAATAAACATGAACCAGAGCTGCTGCAGATTCCTCAAGCTGCAACTCATTTGATCATGTGATAATAATCACGAAGCAAAACAGGATACACACGTTACAGATCAAACACGTTGTAGCATGATTTCAAAAAGACAAAACTGACCATTATGCATGACACCATAATCGTTTCTTGTGCCCTCATGAAACGCACGTTAATGCTTCGATATAAGACATGTAGATGAGATGGAGGAATGGCTAGATGTTGCAGTCAGCCAGCTTCCTCAAGTCTATCGGTCCATCTGTCCAAACTAACCTTTAATCTGATGTTTAGTCTGATGTGTTAACCTTAATCTGAGACAGAGATCCTCATCCAGCCTTGTTTACTGCAAATCTCAGACATCTGCTACACCACAGAACACGAACCACACTAAACAATGGTATAAAGCATAAACATTCTGTATAAAAATACAAAAAAGACCTGACCAGACCTGTTTATTAGCATCAACCTGTTTAGCTTAGCTAAACATATGTTATACTAGTTTTCTAATGCACTTTTCTGCATTACAGCTGCTTTTACACAAGTGTAAATCATAGACCCACACAATGTCGGACCAATGCTTTTGGTCACTGATGATAATCTGATTCTTTTCATCTTTGTCCTGTAGCACACTGGGCCAATTTTTCACCCCCCAAAAGCCCGACATGCTGGTTAATCTGCCCACAAGAAGTTGAAGCCACTTCTGAACATGATTAACTCAAAGCTTTGTTTTTGCACAGTAACATTTTGATTACAATGTGTGTGTGTAACTGTATTGTAGTGCTTGATAAAGATTTGCTAATGCACTCCTGTGCCAGCTATTGCTGAATGTTGATTAGTTAGAACCTGAAAAAAGTTTTCATTATGAGTAAATTCCAATCAGTAAAGACGAAACGTCATTATGGCTCACTGAAATACATTTATTACAGTATGTTCTTTAAAACATACACATATATCAGAAGTCTTTTAAAGAAGCTGACAGAGTTGGAGAACGATTTGTCAATCAGGGTGAGCACCACCTTCGTTTTAGTTTTGTGTATTTTTTAAATGACACTAATCATGACCATAATCATGACCGCAAAAGGTCCAAAGTTCTCCTGAATAATGAATATGTCACACGTTACAACAGATCAGTAGTTACAATGGACATGAGGGATACATAGCATCCAATCTATAGGCAAAAACACCCAGGGGAGAATGAATTTAAACACAACGTGTTTCCTTAAGGTTTTTTTTTTTTTTTAAACCAGGTTTCGTATAAATAGAGGCTTTTAATAGTTACACATGTACAAATGCGCACAAATAGTTTAGTGCAGCTATCTTTCAATCGTTCACTCACTCAATAAGAGAATGCGAGTTAGAGAAAGAGTGAGTGTCTTCTTCTGATTGAGCGTGGCAGAACAGTGTAACCTCAGTTTCATCTTTCTCTCCGCTAACCAACAACCCTACAAAGGGCAATCCCCAAAAGGAAGGATAAAGAAAAAACAGAGTTGCTGCGACGATGCTAAAAGAGAGAATCACTCATAGAGCATTCAAAAAAACCCCCAAATCATTAGGATTAGCATTTTGTTTGCATTATGATCGGCAGACAGCGAAGTCATTGCACAGCATGTCCTGAAGAGTGCACTCATGAGCACTTGTCACTTATATACGGCTTCCAGAGCATCCAGTGTGCGCTTGATGTCTCTGATCTGAGCTGCCAGTGTCTGAATGGGCTGCATCGAACGATCCAGTTCCTCACACCTCGCCATCAACGTGTACATTCCCTACATACACACACACACACACACACAGTGTGACACAAAGTAGTGTATAGCGATATGGCAGCATGGTGGCTAAATGTCACCCCGCAGAAAGAAGGTCATGGGGTCAACCCAGATGGGCCTGGGTCCTTTCTCAGTGTAATCTACATTTCTGTGTGGGTTCACTCCTGATGCTTTCTGTTGCTGATGTTTTCGCTCACAGTCCAAAAACATGCGAGTAGGGCTGTATTGAACTTTTATATACAGACATACCTACTTCACATACCTGTAAGGTATTATTACCTTTCGAAGGAGGGGTCTTTGTTTACCGAAGCCAAATTACAATGTGACATAATTGCAGTCACTGATATTCTGCAAATGCAATTTAATAGCAGTAAATGCATTTGGGCACCACATGGTTGATAATGACGATATGTTAAAATAATGTTATGTTTTAATACAGCAGTCAACAACAATAAAGCCTACAAGTGAGATAAAATGAAGATACAAATACGTCCTTGACTGTGATATACATTTGTGTACTGATAAATCTTATGCTAATATTCATGACAAGCGCACACTACTTATTATTTACATGACATTCACACACCAATATTTGAACAAGTGAAACCAAGACAATAGTAACCAAGGTTTCTACATACCTTTATGCTCATATCTACAGACTCTCCCAAACTGTCAACAGAGTCTCTGTACGTCTGAATATAACCCACGCTCAGAGCGGTCATCTAAAAAAGTGTGTGAGAGAGAGAAGAAAGAAAAGCTGAGAGATGAAAATACAAAAAATACAAAAAAATGTAACAAATGTTTAGTTTAAATAAAAATTCACCACACACTATTGAGCCAATAGAACAAAGGCACAATAACCACAGTCAAATTCTTAGCTGCAGACATGGTGGTTCAGAAGGGTGCGCCTGGGTTCAGTCTCCTAGTGGGTAAATCCGGGCCTTTGCTTATTCTCCCACTGTCTGTGTGGTTTATTGTGGGTTCCCCAGTTTGAACCCACAGTTCAAGAAAATGCAAGCGATGTCTGTGCAAGAAATTAACTACCACTTTGATTAAAATACAAATTAAGTAACTCACATGGCCGTGTTTGTGGAACAATGTGGAAACAAACCATTAGACAGAAAAGCAGGTGTCGTTAACAGAGTAGGTCTTATGGTAATTTTTAAAGGCTTACGTTCTGGATGGTTCCGTTAAGGCTGCGAAGCATCATCTCTACACTGTTTGCAACCTCCTGTGTGTGTTTGTGCAGGTCCAGCAGAACAGATGGGTCAATGGGTGGGATATCAGCAGGCCGGCGCAACGAACCACGGCCTCGTACGACTGGGCTGGAGCAGTTTGCTGTATTTAACATGTACAAACAAAGTCCATAGATCAGAAAAACCTAGTTCACCTAGATCATCAAGCCAACAGGGTAACTTAAAAAGGTGTAGGTGTTAGGTAGCTGATGTGAATTAAATGTGGTTCAAACAAGAACAATCTTTTTGTATTTGAAATGATTACTTGTAGAAAAAACACCTAAATAAAGCTGCAACCTAATTCATCTTTTGGTACACAAAGTACAGTGACAAATGTAGATGAAATATAATATTTCTTAAATCAAATCTCAGCTTTCTTGTTCACCTAACTGGGTGTCCAACTTGAACAACCTGAATAAAACCGGTCAAAGTGTCGTCACTCCATCTACAACTGCTTATTTATTTTATGTGTGCAACAAAACAAATAAAGAATTATGCAAAAGACTAGAGCAGTACTCTTGCTCATGGTTGGTCAGCAGAAATTCCACCATAGTGCATGCATAGAGAGTTTCTTTGTAAAACAAATTCTGAGCTGCACACTTACAGTCAGAATCAAGGCTAGGTCGTGAGCTCATTTTGATTTTCTGCTCCAGATTCTCAGTGATGAAGTTGGTAAGATCACCTTCATGGCTCACAGTGCCCTCTAGTTCAAGAGCGCTGGAGATGGTGGCCCTGCGGCCCTCGGCTTGTCCTCCTCTGCCCGCCGCAGTCCGGGTGCCACCGCCGCATGCATTGCTGATGCCATCCAAGCTTTTGCTGTCCTGCATTCCTCGAACCACACGCTCCCGATGAGGGGCTGACCTGACCCGAACCTCTGCCATCACATGAGCTGGCCGAGGAAGATCCTCAGGGTCAGTGAGCACAGAAGACGCTGGATCGGGAGTTGGAGCTGGAACCAGTGGCGGCGTCTGCTCAGGAGGAGTGGAAGCACCTGATTGGTTTTCGTCTTGTGAATTGGCTGAATTGCAAGTGGACGGTTCTATGGGTGGCATTTGCGATGTGGTGGAGTCGTCTCCGTTGGTTTCTTTCATCTGCAGAGAAGATAACAACATGTAAACAACCGATACGAACATATATTCAAATAATAATACTGCCAACTTAAAGGGAACTTTATTATTCTGCTTTTCATGCAACATTGCTAGAAAGATCAATGCTAAATGCTAATCATAAAAAAGCATTTTGCTTCTTTTAAGGCATTTCCTTTTTACCCTTTACTCCTAATTTAGCATAATCAAATTGTCAAGTCAATGTTCCCTCCTCTGACCAATGAGCATGCCTTAACAAAACCCCTTTTCACTCATACATTCTGCACAGGCGAACCTGCCAAAAAAGTCTATTAATTAATTCATAAAACAATTAAAAAGATTTTAGCCCTTAGGACATTAATTACACCGAGTGTAAAGGTTTACACATCTGGAAGAAAACCATCAATAAACTCAAGTTCAAGAAGAAAACACAACCTGTATGCAGAACCCAAATCTAATCCAACTATCGGGTGATACCACTAGGAACTGTGCCTCCTTGCCTGATATCTCATACTATTACTTTTATTGAAGAATAAAGAAATGCCAGCTCTTCAACACAAAAAGGACGTTACATGATGACAATCTTTGGGATTCCCAGAAATGGGCTTTTTGAAAGTTGGTCGATTAGCAGATTAGCGTTTATCCAAAGTGGCTTCAAGCTTTCAGGTTTGATTTGACATTTGAACAAATGCTGGCAATAATTGTACAATAAAATGTGTTTAGAAAGGCTTAGAAACTCATGCAAATAATGATAAACAACTAAACAAACAGGTTTATCTGCACATATACAAACATGAGAAAGCTAAAAATGTGTCATATGTACGTAACACAACATAACAGCTGTAAAAAGATCAACAATAAAAAAAATTAAATAAAATGACTTGCGTCTAACAATACAGTTATAATATACAGTCTAGGCAATCAGGGTTAAAGATGTTGCTCAAAAGCCCAGCAATTGCAACCTGGTAGTGGTGAGGCTTGAACTAGACCAAACTAGACTTATACCCCAACCACATGGCAACAGCAGGCTTAATGTTTCCAAATAAAACGGTAAATATGAGCCAACAGAAGTATTTAAATAAAAAGCAAATACAAAACTTTAACTGTCCATGTGACAACAAAGTGAATAAGCTCCCGTATTACTATTGTATGTAGGTGTCGTAAAAGAAAGCAGCAGATTAATCACATCAATCATGTGCAAAGTGGCAATGTTTTAAGTATGTTTTAAAACAGTGTGTGCTCATCAGAATGATCAGCTGAAACAGTTTCAAATACAGCAGCAAAACTATTTCAGTGCATAGAACCGCTAATCGCTGTGTTTAAGGCCTTCATACAATCATCAGCAGAATTGCTTCCTATTTGCTGTACCACTGGTGTTATAATATGGTGCTCACTCTCACACACACAAGTCCCACATTGATCTCTATTATTCATCACTTTGCACAATCGATCACCCATCAGAGACCATGAACGCATTGTTTATAGGAAATTCACTGCAACTCAAACCTGGACATTGCAATCACTGCCCATATAGACATTCAGCCTGCCAGTAAAGATCAGTGAATCCAGAGATTTAAATCAGCAAAGTGATTTACAGTAACAACATTTTTTATTTGGAATGCAGCACGAAGATGTAAAAACTGAGCACCAAAGCAGGAAACGGGAACGATTGACAAGGTGGTAAAGTGGCACGATTGTGTGAAGAACAGGAGCAACCTCAACGCAAAAATGTTTAGCAGGCCATCATGTGAACGCAGCCGAAGAGTCAGAGAAATCCACTTTTGAAAGACTTAACCAAAACAATCAAACACTAAGTACTAAAAAGTAAAACCCCAACATATATGGACCAATCAAATAAACAGTGTAAAGGCACAATTCTCATACAGTACCAGTCAAAATTGGGACACACAGTATTTTGTCAATTATTTACTTTTAATAGTTATTAATTAATAATAGTTTTTTCTTGGCTTCTATGTTGTAATTCAATTCTGAAGACACATTCTACCAATGTTTGTAGTAAACAAAGAGTTGAACAAACTAGAATATGTTTGATATTTTAAATTCTTCAAAGTAGCAACATTTTGCTTTGATGACAGTGTTGCACATCACACTCTGCTTTGTACTTTTAGAGGTTGTCACATGCAATGGTTTTCAAACAAAAGGTGCTTTTGAGGTGCTGAGCACTTGTTGATCACATTTCTTTCACTTTAACGTCAAACTCATCCTAAATAGGGTCCGATTATAAGATTATGGAGACCAGGTCATGTGGCAAGTATACCAACTATCTAGCTCTTGGTAGAATAGTTCTGGATCTAATCAGCAAGGATCTTTTTTATTTAATCTGGTTATTTTTATTAGCCATGTATTAGCATTGTGATTAAATATTTGCGTCAAGTAATTGACCACATGTTCTTACCTGCACAGAAACATCAGCCTGATAATCCTCGATCACTTTCACATCATCATCATCATGACTTAAATCAGTCTCCATTTTGACCCCTGACTCCAATCCAATTAAATCATGTGTGTGTGCCGTGCTGGCTATGTCCATATAGGTGATGTTTTCGGTTATTAGAAGAGTAGGTGAACTGTCATTTAGTAATGACTTGTCTGTGTGTGTGAGTGCTTCATCACCGTCATGTGCATTGTTGTGGGTTTCTGAGTCTGTGTGTTTTTGCCTGCAAGCTGAATCCATGGTGTGTGACGAGAACACAAGAGTAGAACAAGCTCCTTCTCCCAAGCAAGTTAGTTCATCTCCACACGTCTGCCCCTGATAGGCGGAAGAAAGAGTGGCCATTCCATTGCATGCTTCTGTAACCATCTCTGAAGTGTCCTCGCCATTGGTTGCTTCATGAACATCTTGGCCAATCCCAGAGGAGTGGCTCATCCCTCAATCTGCTACAAAAGAAGCGTTATCAGTCTCAAACATTATAAACTCTTTATCTCTTACACGACTACACTGTCCTGATCCACATAGTCATCATTACTTCCTTGATATCATGTTCAGAACAAATGAAGAAAAACAATTCTTATCTCGGCCATTTTCAAGAAAAACAAAAGCAAGTTATTGTCTAGTTGTAGGTTCTTTGTGTACTGTGCACACTTGCCAGATCCACCATAATCCTGACCAAGATAATGTAAACGAAATGAAATGTAAAACAAACGAATTAAATAAATGAATGGATGTCCATAATAGATTATTTTTAAGGACTCCCATTAACATATATTAGTAGTGTTTAATTAATAGGTTTTACATGGGACAACAATCCATAACATTTCCATTCTAAAGATCTGAGCATGAACGACCCGACGATCTAATCTGTTAAAATCACAACAACATATCACCACCAAGACACTCAACAGAATGCCACTGCAATGTAAAAAGATAATCTTTCATACAATCATCACCAAATTTCTTTTGTGTTTACGTTGAAACAAATGTGAAGGTATTTAAATAATAACAAACAAACATAAAAAACTCAAACATCAAATGTCAACTTTGCAATAATAATGTATTTTGATTCAAACATAAAAAGTAGTAAATTAATAGTAACTGATTATTAAAAGTGCAGTTGCAACATGTAATTAACTTGTAATTGGTCAGTGTAGTCTAGTGGGCAGAGCGTTGGGGTGTGAACCCAAAGGTTGGGGGTTCAAATCCAGGCTCTGCTACACAGCCACTGTTGGGTCCTTGAGCAAGACCCTTAA
>JAOTRQ010059264.1:0-13825 GCA_028565875.1 Hoplisoma paleatum
ATGGGAAACAAAAGAAAGGGTGCTGTCAAGGATGACACCCAGACTCTTGACCTGAGGAGAGGGAGAGATTGAATAATCAACTGAAATGCAGAGGTTATGATATTTACTTAATGTTGATTTAGTGCCAATCAATAGAAATTCTTAATTCCTGTCACATCAACAAAGACTTTTGACCCCCTTTAAGTCTTGCTGATGTCTTGACTTGAGCTTTACAGATTAAAGATAAAACACGGGATCTTGTATAGGGCACCCGGCTCGATACGTCTTCCTGGTTGTATATTTTACACGTGTATCCGAAATGATCCTACAAATCCTAACCGACTGTAAATGAGCAAAAAGGATTCGTACCAGTTTTGTATCCATCTTGGCTTTGATGTCTCTGGCGAGTGTTAAAAATGCCTGAAAGGAAAACACAATTCATACAGAAACGTATTTATATTTCAATGGGGATTGAACGTACATGGACATCGTACATCGACCGGCTGTGGAAATACTTGGAATAATAACTTGGGATGTCACGATGCAGGTTTGAAACCATGCAGACTTGGAACAGATTATATTGGACGTGAGTCTCGGTCATTAAAACATTTCACAAGCAAGTTTCATCCAAACATTTTCACAACTAAGCACCGAATGTTACTCACGTTCTCTACGTTGATGTTCGCCTTCGCGCTCGTCTCCATGAACTTGATGCCATATTCCAACGCCAGCTAAAGAAATATGGATACAATTATTGTGTGGAGTAAATACAACACAAACATGTTTCATACATGAATGAATGAAGGAAGATTGTAGTCCAGATCTCTCACCTTCTCTCCTCTCTCTTTGGATACTTGTCGCTTGTCATTGATGTCGCATTTGTTTCCCAGAATCATCTTCTCAACGTCTGCCGATGCATGCTGGGTTCAACAATAAAACAAGATAAGACACACAGAGTAAAAACGAGTTCAGACCGTATTAACAGAGTTAAGACACAAGAAACCAGTCACAGTCGGAGTTCCTGACCTCTTCTATGTTTCGGATCCAGTTCTTGATGTTGTCGAAGGATTTCTCGTTGGTGATGTCATAAACCAGCATGATGCCCTGCGTGTACATCACAATACCGGATCATCACAACCTGCAGGAATCAGTGTGTCCAGGTCTTACGGGTCCTCAAGGCTGTGTGGGTTTCCTCCAGGGAACTCCGGTTTCCTCCCACAGTCCAAAGGTATACATTCAGGTTGAGTGGCCGTACAGAAATTGTCCTGCGTGTGTTTGAACCCTGCACCAGACTGGCAAATCTACTTCATGTATTAAGTGTATTTGCCCGGAACTGTATGCCCCCCATGACCCTAAATAGTATTAAGCATTGGTGAAGCTAGATAAAGGAGGAATATTTGTTTAAAAGATGGTGTTGATCTTTTTCGAGCGCTTCCTCACCATAGCTCCTCTGTAATATGCCGTCGTGATTGTACGGAACCGCTCCTGTCCAGCCGTGTCCCTAAACAAAAGCAAACCCGTCGTTAACACCACGACAAGACTGTCAGATTCAGTTTATAACCTTTATATAAGTCAAGCCTTAATATTACGTGTACACACAAACGACTGGCATGTACAGTTTAGTTTAAAAGGAAGCTGAAAGTTGAACTATGGCCTTTGATAAGAAGAACAGGAACATACCATATCTGTAACTTGATCTTCTTTCCATCTAACTCTATTGTCCTAATCTTGAAATCAATACCTGCAGGACGAGCACATCGGTTAGGAGTGAGAGGCCAGGTATTCAAATCACAATACACATCAACAGTTTAGCTGTTTACAGGTAACAACAACAACACATTAAACATGTAGATTCAGAAACACACAATACCAGAAGCACACACACACACCACACTGCACCTACACACTTAAAGTTTACACACGATTAAAAACACACTAAGTAAACCTTGGTTGCAATTATTATTAATATTATTGTTATTATTATTACTATGAGACTCCCCCTACAGGTCTGGAGAAAATGCTTCAAGGCTCCCCCAAGCCATCAAGCCATGCATGAGTGTTTAGTACGACTTAAATCCATCCGGGTTACTTAGTATGGTAGAATAACACACTCCAAAGACAGGATGGAGTGACGAGCGACAATTCAGGTATCCCCAATTCACCTAGATGCATGCTTTTTTTGGACTATGGGAGGAAACTGGAACGCATGCAGGAAACACACACACACACACACACACACACACACAGAAAGAGAGAAAGGGCAGAAAAGACCCGTCTGGGGGATTCGAAACCAGGACCTTCTAGCCTGGCAAAACCTGTATGAAAAGAAAATGTTTGTTGTGCTACATTTACAAAGAGCCACAAACACCTAACGGATGTAAATAACCGTCAACGGTTCCTCAAAGGTGGTAATCAAGAAAGTAAATATATTTTAGATTATAATTAATTCTATTCTTTAAAAAAAAAAAGAATAGAAGTTGGTAAGTAAGGTGAACTTTGCACACTTCTGTATTTGTACTGGTTTGGCGTACTACGGAGTACTAAATTCGTTACTTATACAGTCAGGCTAACAGGTTAGGCTAACAGGTTAGCCAGCTAGCCAGTAGTCTTGACTTGTGAATTTTGAGCCATGGGTTAAAAAATAAAATAAAATAAAAATACTGCTTCTGTGACTTCGGCGTTTTTAAAATACACCTCACGTTATCTTGGGGATGAATTAAATGTCTCAATTGTGTCGAAACACGAAGCAAATAAGCAAAAAAAACGTTTTCAGTCAGCTCTCGCTGAGGTAGCAAGCCACTTAGCATGTATGCTATGACTTCCGAAATATTGAGCGGCCATTGAGAAAGAGAAACGGAGTGAGGGGGGAGGGGGTGAAAGCTATGACGTATAGAGTCACGTGCTTATTACTTTCGTACTACTTAGTATGTTAGTACGCGAGAGCGGAGCTCAACGCTTAAACCGTAGCTGGAACTGTGACGTACTACTTAGTATGGTAGTACGTCACAGCGCGAAGGCAGGATGACAATTTAGCCCAGGAGCTAACGAAACCAAACAACCGAAAAGCAATACATACAGTAAAAAAATACAAAATAAAACCGGATTAACAAGAAAAGAAGGATTTGTTAAACTTATTGGTGCATCTTCGGGCACCGAAGCTATGAAGTTACGGCTAGCGGCACCTATCAATCGAAACCGAGCAAACAATAACCGCGGAAATATGAAATTATAATAATAAATACTTACATAAATACAACAAACTATTCGAAACATTTAGGAATAAAGGCGTTTTTATGACGTAGAAGCGGCAACGGGCGAACGCAGATGATATTAATGACACAATTAAGGAATTAAAAACAAAAACATAACAAACCCCACCTATTGTCGAGATAAAAGTGGAGTTAAAGGCATCTTCCGAGAATCGGAACAACACGCAGGTCTTCCCGACGCCCGAATCTCCGATCAGCAGCAGCTTAAACAAATAATCGTAGGTTTTCGCCATACTTGTTCATTTGCGGAAATCCCGCCCGGCAAAAAATGTGCTCGCCGACGCCGCGTAGACACCCGAGCAAAGAGCGCCTCAGTCTGACGTCACGGGCCGCGTCCTATATCACGTCCTGCGTCACTGCCTAGGGTCTCTATCTAGTGCGCAAGCGCGGCTTCTCTAGGGAACTTTTGAAGGGCACTCGTGTGCGAATTGGGACCGCGACAAGGACTTGGTTATTGAGCGACATCTTGCTGACATCTTTCCTGAGACTGAAACCTCAGGTTGATTCAGAGGCTCCATGTCAGACATTAAACCGAAACCAAACCGAACTGGACTCACATGTTCGGTCTGACATGCTTAGATCATGTTAAGATCATGTTTATTCTCTGGAAACGGTATAAACATTCTGAATAAACATGCAGCATTTTGTTATAATCAGTGTCAAGTCTAGTCAGTCACAAGGTCAACATACTTTACCACCAACGAGCTCCTTTTAATAGTTTTTATTTATTATTACAATTCATTCTAGTGAAAGTAAAAAGAAAACTTTGCCCCCTTCCTTTTGTTCGTGTCATATTACACCAATTAGCCACTTGGTCCTATTCAGGGTCACTATGGGACACACACTAAAGACACTAAAGACCTGAACAGGTTGCCAGTCTGTTGCAGGACGGACACACACACACACACACGATAAAGTGAATTCATATCCTTATATTAATAATTTGGGGTACACATTTGGAGTTTTTATTGTCCTGTGCAGCACAAACAGGTAGCTACACTGTGCAATGAAATCCTTACTTTGCTGTTCCTCCATTTTTCTTTTTATAAAATAAAAAACTACACACGTATCATAGACATAACGTAGTTAAAAACGACAAGCTACGAACTATAATTTACCTGGACTCACCTCTGGTAAATCTCTCTCTATTTTACCCTTCAGTGGACTTCGACCCTGGGTTACTCTGTGCACCGTTACCGATCCCCAGAGTATCTCAGCAATTACATTTTACGCGGTAGGTTGCCAGGTCTTGTATCTCTACAGGGATCTTGTGTGTGACTACGGGACAATTTACACATTTCCGATCAACCTAGTACATGTTTTTTTGGACTGTGGGAGGAAACCGGAGTACCCGGAGGAAACCCACGCTGACACTGGGAGAACATGCAAACACCGCACAGAAAGTCCCCAGCCCGACCCGGGGGATCGAACCCGGGACTTCTTGCTGTGAGGCGACAGTGCTGTAACCACTCTGGTAAATGGTCCAGTCTAAACTCATCCCAATCCCAGATACAAATAGTTTTGCTTAATTCTTATTTAGTCAAAAGAGCTCAAATGTCTGAAAATGCACCCACTACTTAATTCACTAAACTATTAAATTCAAAAAAATTCAATCAGAAAGAATGAAAAGGAAAAAGCAAAGGTGAAAAACTTTATTTTTAAAATGACATTTATTGGTAATTGTTTTTGTTCATGTTGGACGGTAGTTTAACCGAAAACTCCAGATGCGGTTAATGAAAGGAAAACAATGGAGAAGAGAAGATGGCATTAAAGAGCCAAGCCAAGACGTCCGTGAGGAGAAACGCCTGAGTTATTAAAGTCCCTCCTGAATGACACACAGGCACCTGGATTATTACGTGACTAGCATATTTCACAATGAATGATTCAGATAAGCAGCTACGGGCGGTTTTCTTGATCATATCTGGCACCGGTAACAAGAGAGATACGGACAATGGCGTCTATAAGGAGGTCATGTCATTCAGGGCATGATCCAGCTCTTCAGTGATGGCCTTGTATCTCATCTTCTGAGAATATACTTCATCTGTAGGTCACGAGTCGAAGGCAACAGGAGAACGAGGACATGAGAAGAGAGAAAGAAAAGTGGACGTGGTTTAGAAACATGGAAAAATAACCGTGCAACCGTGAAGCAGAATCAAAGATCTTGCTAATGTCTTTTAATGCATTTTCTCAACCCATTTTCTCTCAATTTAGCACATCCAGTTTTATCCAACATTGCTCTGCATCATCTCTAAGGCTTGTGCATCTTGTCCATGTATGAGGAGAATTCTTATGAATGAAGAGCCACACCCTCATCAACGACACTCATTCGTTTAAGAAGTGGGACATCTAATGGCATCGATTCTGTGTGCCAAAGTATTAGCTCGCAGTAACAAAACATATATATTCAGGACTTATTAATTTACTACATAACACATCACTTAAGATCCGGAACACTAAATGTGATCAAAGAATCCCAAATCGAATCGATTCCCTACAAGTCACTACTGAGTGTATCGTTAAAACAAGTCCGTTTCCAGGTAAAAATAAGTCTGTAAGTGAATCAGGAGTGTGCAGGTCCTTACCCTCAATTTCATCAATGGTCTTTTCCAGTTTAGCCACAGTTTTCTCTGCAAACTCACAACGGGTCTCAGCCTGAAGTCACAAAAAGTAAAGAAAAGAGTCACTAGCACCAGGGTCTCCAAACCTCATATACGGATCGAATCGTTTCACCGCTCACCTCTTTAAGTTTCTCATCAAGGACTCGGATTTCTTCTTCATACTTGTCTTCTTTGTCCGAGTACTGCAAGAGAGAAACGAATCAAGATGTCAGATACTACAAGCCTTCCACTACACCACCACGGCAACCCTTACGAGCCAAGAACCGTGAATCATTAGTCAAAGTTTACCTTTTCTGCTTGGGCCTCAAGTGACTTTAGGAGGTTAGTTACGTTTTTAAGCTCTTCTTCAAGGTCACCGCTTTTACTGTAGAACAGAAATACAGAGAGAAATCCTCGTTTATCTACAATCAAAGCTCTCAAAGTCGGAGTTATTAGATCTGGACTGGATCATTCGGCTATACGATACATCTCTACATCTCCTCGTAGAAGAGACAAATATTTATTACCACTTTGAAAGGTTGGAGAATGCTGGGATACTCACAGGTCAGCGATTTCAGCTCTCTCCTCTGCTCTCTCCAGGTCGCCCTCAATAATCGCCAGCTTACGAGCCACCTGTAGCAAAACCAGTCAAGTGTTTGTGTTAGTTCTATTAATAACGACTTAAAATAAATAAAATGACAATATTAGTTCTCGGACCCCTAATAAACCCTGCAAATTAAAGCTGCTTCTCAATAGAGAAGGAAAGTAATGCATTACATTTACTCGTTCTACTCTTGTCTGTGTACTTTAGACAGGTTTTTGTGTGTGTGTGTGTGAGATTCGAACCTCATCGTATTTGCGGTCGGAGTCTTCAGCGACGTGTTTGGCTTCCTTCAGCTGGACCTCCTGAAGCTGCATCTTCTCCTCATCCTTGGAGGCACGATTCTCAATGACCTTCATACATCTACAGACACATAAACAAGAACACACATGCACATTTTTATTTCATCCACACTGTACAAAATATAAAATCACTACCCCAAAAACTTTAGATCATCTCGGACGTTGTTATGGATACGACTTATCTTTTATTTCTCTTATCTGTAAAGTGTAAACACACTCGGCAGCAACTTATTTTAGGACTAACAAAACTTTATATGACAGACGGATGGAGGGATTAACTAACACCATCAGTGCACCACAATAACACAATAGCACCGTTATAACACAACAGTGACGTGTGTTTTATGACCTCTCGCTCTCATCAGCTTGTTTCTCGGCTTCCTCCAGTTTCGTGAGCGCGGTGGCGAGTCTCTCCTGAGCTCGGTCCAACTCTTCCTCAATCAGCTGAATCCTGCAGTTCAGAGCAGCCACTTCGTTCTCAGCCTACACACACACACACACACACACACACACACACACACACACACACACACACACACACACACACACACACACACACACAGGAAGACAGAGAGAAAGAGAGATAAACAAACACACAAGGAGAGAAAGAGATACACACACACAGATACACACAGAGGTACACACACACACACAGAGAGAGAGAGAGAGAGAGACAGTTTTTCATTTTTGTAGATAGAGGTTGTGAGGAAGGAACAAACGGGTCTGTTGTCCCAGGCTTAGGGGTCCGAGGGGCCCATAAATGAATTCATTTTATTTTATATTGGCCACGGGGCCACGTGAAGCCTTCATTCTTCAGGCCCCAGCAAGTCTTCTGGCCTGTGTACATCAGTATGTACATCAAAAATGTGTCTGGATGCTGTTAATAATTCTTTATTAATTTATTCATAGATGTTTGTAGAATTACAGTGTGTAGAATCTCACACAGAGTTTATATTCAGGTTAAATGATTTACGATGTGCAACCAGCTCTGAACTACAAATGCTGTACCTAAAATGATTGAATAAATATAGTAGATGCTTGTGTTTAGTTATTTAGTGCTCCAAACTGTGTCATTTACTAAATAATATCACTATATTATTAGTAGTAGTCGTAGTAGTCAATGGAATTTAATTTATTCTGTTAAATGATAACAGCTGGGAGTCCTTCCGTATCTGAACCCACAACAATGACTCTGTTAGTTCTTCCCTAAAGTCTGGACGTGTTGATTAAATCTGATACTGACATTAAATCTGATACAAATAAAACCCACAAATACGAATTTGTTTCTTATTTTTCCGTCTGAACGAGCCACTAAATGGACGTCTGTGTGTAAAGACGACACAAAACCCTGAACATGTACGACAATACAACGGCGGTTTAGATACAAGTCAAGGAAAGATCATGATAGGTTGAGGATTCGATTCCCAGGTAACATGATCTGAGTGTTTTCTGTGTGGGGTTTGCATGTTCTCCCCAGATTCTGCTTTGGTTTCATCTGGACTTACAATCTAATAACAATCAGTCAGGTTAGTTGGTGATACTGAATCGTCATGTGTGTGTTTGTGTGTGTGTAACCTGGAACAGACTGGCGACCTGTTCAGGTGTTCAGTGTATTCGCCCCAGTGTGTCCCACCAATTATTGCTGGTAACTTTGGATGTTATAATAATTAAACGTCCACATTCAGATCTTATTCTGATCATTTTAAGTAAATAGGAAATAACATGTCACGTGTCACAAATGTCTGGCAATGTTTTAGTTGACCGGACAACATATTACATTTATTTATATTTACTATTTACTGCTTGTGAATTGTAACGTAACTAGAAGCATAGAACTGTCCGGGATTCCTTCCCATCATGTGAAGTTCATTGAAAATAAAAATATATTTAAAGGTCCTAATCAATGTAAATTCATGTGTTAAGACTCTTTTTATGGTCCCTCGCTTAACACAACAACAGAAAGTATAATTGTGGATATAAGACCGGTTTAACCCGGCGTAACGATCGTCGAGTTGTGTGTGTGACTGTGACGAGAGCAGAACCACACAGCACATGTGGCGGTTCGAATGGCAGGAAGTGAAAAAGGTAAAGTGTGTAGCGTGCGTCATACTTCCCGTGGACACCGTTTCCAGGAAGAGGACAACATTAGTGGTCTAAGAAAGTATCGTTTCCATGTCCTATCTTCATAAACAGGCTCACGGTTTACATTTATATATAAATATATATATATATCGTCATTTCTACAGCTCATAGACCTCGGCGTTCATCTCCGGGAATGGAAATGACTAGAATGTGACTTTAATTCTGACCCAGGCTACAATGAACGATCTCATGCACTTTCTATTATGTGTAGACTGAGAGCTTTTCAATCGTCCCTCCCATGCACAAAACATTGAATTAGAGAGTCTTAAGTGGCCGAATTAGAAACAGGACGTCGGTGCCTGGCGTCGCTTCTACGTGTTTATTTATGTAACATGGTCACATGTTAAGCGTATTCATGTCTAAATAAGGGATTAAAAAACGAACGGATGGATTGACAGGACATGTTAAGGTTAGGGTTGTATTCTCTTTCTTTCTGTAATCACTATAGTGGTTCTGGCTCGAGCTGAAGCCGGGTATTGCAGTACCTTCTGTTACACACCCAGGAGTTTTACCCCTCCGAATAACCTGAATCATTCATCAGGATATAATTCAGATTAATGCGTGTAACACTTTTACTACGTTGTTGTTATTATTGCATTTGTCAAGTACAAGAAACCAGGTTGGGGTCTCGAGTTCTGTCCGGCTGTGAGAATTAAATAATTAAAGCCACATTGTCGTGCCACCGAAGTCCAGCACAAAGACACGAAGGTGCAGAAGGACCAGAATTCACGCTGGTTATAGTCACGCTGCTCTTTGGACTCTTTGGACGCTTATACACATGGACATGTTATGATGTGTGTTCTTCAGCTGGTGCTTTCTGGATCTCTGGCTGGAGTGGGTCGATGCTTCCAGTACTTACGTCTGTGGCCTTCTTCTCGGACATTTCCAGTTTCTCCTCGGCATCTTTGACGGCCCCTGAGTACTTGTCCAGTTCATCCTCTGTTCCCTTCAGCTTCTTCTGTTGGCCCAGCAGTTCATCTTCCAACTACAACACACACACAGTGTGAGACTTCCATTACACTGATGACAACAATTTAACTTAAAATTAAAACGGTCATTATCTACGGTGTATAATGTCTATATTGTTCTTTTTTAATATTCGTATTTAGTATTTCTTCCTCCTATTTATATATAACGTCTCTCTTATTATTCTTATGTTATGGCTGAGCGGTCATCAAAGCTTTTCATTACCGGCTGTACCATGTATGACTCTATATGTGAAAACAAAAACCCTTATTTTGATTTATACTTTAATATTCTGTTTTAAATTTGGCAACGCTCGACTGAAATCGCTTTACTCTATTAACATTCTTGTGTGTGTCGGTTTTAAAATCTACATCGTTGATATATGTTGTTAATCGTTTTTATTGTTATTGTGGCCGAGCAGTCACGGAAGACGTCCGTCTATGATGATATTTACAATAATAATAATAATAATAATAATCAGTGCAGTTCCGGGTTATGAATGTGCTGAGCTCTGACATGATGAACAGATTATAGACGTCGTGTTATAGAAACTTCTTCTGAAGGATCGAATGTGCAGCGACTCGACTGCCGAGTGTATTTATAGTATCCGGTCATACAAGGGCTGTATTGAAAGTGCAGATATTTTAAGCTCGGATCTATTAACACTCAGATGATTAGCGTGCAGTAACACAGTCTGTCAGTCCATCTAAAGCTGGTCCTCACTCTAGTTTAGACGTTGATACTCCTGGTCGTACCAGACCACCGGCCGACCACCGGCATATCCAAGTCTTATTAACCCTTGTACAAGGACGTGTCCCCCGTCTGCAATATTACATTTGGGGATCTGAATTCGATCATCAAACCGTGTCTGTCCGGTCCGGTCGGGTCGACAGCACAGTTCCAGGCTTGCACATTTCGACTGCTGGATCATTATTGTGTATTAGATTCTTACCACGTTTGTCCGAGGTTCTAGTCGACTTCTTTTTAATCATATCATTTTATTTAGAGGAACAAGACCACATTTATTGGCCCTGTTGTCCACTGTTAAGATTTGGGAAGAGGAAAGAAATATATAATATATAAAATATATATGAAATCTGTCACATTTAGACTGTTTCTTTCCTGTTTAACGATGGGAGCGGGTCTAAGTTACAGCAATCACCAATCGTGATCATTTCCACTTTGCTAGCCCCAAACACGAGATGATGAGTCTACATACGTTCTCATTTGAATCGAACCAGACCAGGTTCTGAAGATTTTACTACAACGTAGAATTAAAATGCTATCAAATAAATGTATAAAAAAGCCATCAGGATAGATCTCATTCATTAAATTCCCTCTCAAGGCAGGCGTTGCAGATTTGCAACAGCTAATATCTGATTTTTCCTGTTACTAAAGCTTAATTTGAGCCTGAGAGGGCTAACCAAGTTCTGCTTTCATCCATCAACCAGATAATCGTCCATTCATTCACCCACCCAACTCAGTTTTGGCGTCTCCAGATCTTACCACTTTGCACTTGTCCTCTGCAACCTTCTTCTCGGTCTCGGACTGCTCCGCGCGATCGAAGGCGTTCTCCTTATCCATCTTAAGCATCTGCATTTTCTTCTTGATGGCCTCCATCTTGCTGGTTTTTGGTTTGCCTCTCTCAGAAAGAAACTGTACAAGTCAGGAGCACCGGTGCTTCCAGCGGCCGATGGAAAGTCAAGGAGGAGGTCAAGTTCACCGAGAGGATGAACAGCGAAGAGAGAGAGAGAGAGAGACAGGGAGGGAGGGAAGGAGTCGGCCAAGCCAAATGAAACACGGCTCACTGCTTCAAGGTTTAAACCCGAGGTCTAGAAAGTGAACCCCACTCCCAGGCGACACCCCTCCCTGTTTATTCTCCTCAAACGTGCCTTAACGTCTTCTCCTAACCCTCCCACCCCCTTTTCCTCAGGCACGCATATACCCTCCCGACACATGAAACATTCATCCCAAGCCTTTCTTCAAGCCATCTTCCAAATTTGGATGCCGCAGAGCTTCAGGACGGAGTGTATTTTAAGGGAAGGTTGTAAAGGGAAAATATTCGGACTCGCCGATCAACCTGGTGTCACTTTAATCAAATGTTTAGTCCGTATTATCACAGATTATATTATTGCACCGACTAGAGATTATAAACAGATTATAAACTGAAACTTGTAATATTTCTTCCTATTTATTAAATTGTAGCTTCCACAATTCTGAATTAGTTTGATCGTTGGGGAGGAGGAGGGGTGTGTGGAAGAAAGTTACAAGAGGGTTGGACTACTCTCGTACCTCAATTCCGAAGTGTGTATGCACAGTGTGGACGATTTAAAACAAAATAAAAAAAGACGAGTCTTATATTGACCGCGTACAAAAGCGGCGTCGACTTCCCTGGGCTCTGAGGCATCTACGATGGACCATCGGCGTTCAAACCACGTGTATCGCGGTCAGATTGACAGACGCTTGAGTGACCCGAGTCACTTCAAAATGAACTGGCGGGAGTATTTTATTATTCACTGGTGTATATAAAGATATTTTAGATACGTCCTGTGTGTTGTCGTGGCACTGCGAGCGACGGGTTGAGTTTAAGGATATGTTACTCCGGCCGTACACGTTCCTAAAGGAGGGCACGGACCGCCACGAAAAAAATCTCTGACTCAGAGAGCGCAGAACTGGAGGTCGAGTTACATCGAACCCAACGCCCAATAAAAGGATCACACCCACAGAGAAACGCTGACATGTAAAGCACCAAATCTGTCACTAGCACCGCATCACTAATATAACTAAATATAACTAATATTACTAACTAATATTACACTTCAGCTATGAAGCAGTTCCGAGTATAGTAAATTATATATATATAATATAAACGCATGTAATATGGAATTAAATATAGTTCCATTTAACTAATATTGAATGATATGAGGTTTAATAATAATTCATTAGACAAAGCTTAAAGAACATTTAATCAATTAATAAGAGAAGATAATTATGGCTATTTAGAAATCATAATGATATTTACTAACATGCACAGAACTGTACAGTGTGTGTACAGTGTGTGTACAGTGTGTGACACTTATAACAAGCATAACATTATGACCACCTTTCTAAAATGGAGTTGTGGGCCCCTCTCTCACTTTTCAATGCCGTTGCTTATTTGGTCAACACAGTGGTTAAGTTACCAAGCTCGAGATCAGATAATTGCCGGTTTAAGCCTCATTACTACTACTACCGATGGACCCCTGAGCAAGGCCCTAAACCCTCAATAGTTAGTACACTTTGGATAAAAGCGTCTGCTGCTTGGCTGCCCACGACCCGGTCGCCGGTTCACCGGCCGCTGTTCCGTCTGTAGGATCACGACGGAGCGCTCACGCCACCGCCAGGTCGCCGCGTCGATTCCCGAGAGTCGACAGGTCGCGACTGAAGCGCCGTCGAGTAAGGCAACGGACCCCCTAACTGCCCACCGGGTGCCGTGCATGGCGTGTACGTGTGCTCACTGCTGCCCCCTAGTGTGTGTAAATGTGTTTCACTGGACAGATTGGGTTCGATGCTGAGGGTTGATTAATTAATTAATTCATAATATTAATTACTAAAATATTTTGCTTATATCCTGTTATCCTCTAGAGACCCGGCGTCCTCATATGGGGACATCACATTTCTGCTTTTCTGCACCATTCTACCTCATTTTTAAACTTGTTTACTCATTGGCCTCATATGGAGACACTGTCCGTACCACCTAGTGGTCATAAGACAACATAACACTCAATTTATTAAATTATTTTAATAATAATAATAACATTAACAATAACATGCATTTAGCCGACGCTTTTATCCAAAGCGACTTACAATGAGCAGACCGGGTTAAGGGTCTTCCTCAAGGACCCAGCAGTGTAGTGGAGTATAGCAGAGCCTGGATTTGAACCCCCAACCTTTGGGTTCCCAGCCCAACGCTCTACCCACTAGGCTACA
>JAOTRQ010059274.1:0-13825 GCA_028565875.1 Hoplisoma paleatum
GTGTGTGTGTGTGTGTGTGTGTGTGTGTGTGTGTGTGTGTGTGTGTGTGTGTGTGTGTGTGTGTGTGTGTGCTCCTTTTTCCATTCAGGTCAGCAAATCCAGAGGAGAATATTATTGCTGTCACCAGATGAAGACTGTGGGTCTGGTGTACTTCTTATGCCAGTGTGAGTCATCATGATGTGTATTCTCCGTGTGCGTAAGACTGAAAGAGTCAGAACAGACCATGTTCATTATTGCTAAATCAATTATTTGAACATTTTGTCAGTGGACCAAAAGGTTCTGAGCATCCCAGTGGCCAGAAGGTATAAAATGATTAAGACCTGTAGCAATCTTAGCATGGTTGACTGGCTTGCATTAGGCTAAGTGAAAGGGTCACAGCAGTCTTGTGCCATGGGAAATCACAAATAGAACACATTAGGCTCTATAAGACCAACAGCCATTTATTTCCAGCCACTGAAAAACATTAAATCTTTAACGAGTCGGCAGTAACTAAGCCATTTCCCCAAAGGCATCATTCAAACTATAGCTGTATTATATTGACACTTATACTTGGCCTAGGGGAATTTTTAGTGCAGTAAATAAGATGTAAAGAAAAAAGAATAATTGTAGGTTTTGGTAATAATCTGTAACCAAATATTGCAAAAATCTTAAATATCTACTAAAATATATTGTCAAATATCCCAATAATTTGCACTTTTATTATATTAGTTCTCATTTTCCTTTAATTGTTTCTACAGGTACACTGTGTCAAATTGTGTAAATTGTCTGAAATGTGAATAAGAATGCCATAGAGTAAAACCCATCTGTTTAAAATCAGAAGGATTGGCAGTAGCAAACATAACAAATATTACGTATCATCATCACAAAATTATATTGTCATGATTTTCCATTTTGCATACACTGCTATGGATATATATTAACTGAATTTTGAAATATGTTTTCATACAACAATGTTTAAGTCTAAGTTAAAACGGTTTTACATATTTTCTAGTAATTATTCTCTCAAAGAAAGGGCTCTTGAGGTCTGGGTAACTGGGCAGTGTGGTACATTGCTAGATTTCTGGCAATGTGTGTCTGCTTCTGGCAGCAGCTGATTTTGGTTCTGATTCTGAGACTTTATCTAAAGCAACTTACAGTAGAAACATTATCAATATATTTTATTAAACCCCCTTTTCTCTCTCTCTCTCTCTCTCTCTCTCACACACACACACACACACACACACACACACACACATATCTAGTCTGAGCAATGAGGAGCATGAGGAGTCTGGGCGGTTGCTGTTCGGTATAATTAATTAGTCGTCAAAACCCTTATTAAAAGCAAGGTCCAAATACTTTCGGCTAAACAGTGTTTAATTGGCTTGGCAGGTCGAGTACTGAATGAAAAGGGCTATATACAAGGTGTTTTACCGAGTATTTTAAAGTATTTATCGAGTTGACAGCTGGTTAGCTTCTGGTGCCTCTGCACGAGCTGAGAGAGAAACAGAAAAAAACCGAGCGGCGCTCGCGCGGAGGAGGAGGAGGAGGAGGAGAAGGAGGACCAGCGTTTCTTTCTCCTCAATTACACCATTACCCACCGAGACACAAACGCAGAAGAACTCACCAACAAAAGGTACGAGATCTATGATTTTATGCAATAATTTATTGTTTATAGAATTGATTCATGAGTTGATTGTTTAGTAATTCGAATGGGAGAAGAGCACGAGACGAGACGCGCGAGATCTGAAGCTCGAGTCTTATAGAACGCAGTTACAATCATACCGAACCATAAATACCACATGAAAGCGTTTTATTAGTAATACTTAATACTATTTTAGCTTAGTTTGGAATCAGTTGTAGGTTCATAAGATAATAATGGAGAAGAAAAAACTAACGTGTAAGCTTTTTTAATAGAATAACGTGTCTGGTATTGTTTTTGAATCATACCAGAATAAATATCAGATCACTTTTTAGTGTTACAAAACTAAAACAATCTAATTTAGGACTATTGCTTATTTTGTCCATAATATGCACACACGCTTTTTTCTTTGCAATGGATGTACCTGCCATTGTAAACCTTTTACCCATCAATCTAGTTTTTTCTATAATGAATTAAAAGCCAAAGACGCTTTTAACCTATTTAATTTTTCATCTTTACTGTATTCAGGTTCTATTTAGTAATCACAGTGGTGTCTCTTGAAAAGTGCAAGGTTTGCAGTTTATATGAATAGTCATAGTTCTGGTCCAGGCAAATATCCATGTTTTAACTGCTCTTAGAAATAAATTCAAATAACTAGATATTAATGAATTTCATGGACAGTGTGTGAATTTCTTATATTTGTGGATGTTTTTTTACTAAAAGATGTAGGACCAGCGTAAATCAAATGGCTGAGCTGAAGGTCCTCTTCCCTGCTGCTGTAAATGGCCAACTTGTTAGCAGAGACCCTGAGTGGACAGTCCATCATGAGCAAAGTTATTATTCGGTATGCCCGGATGAACAGACCTTCTTAATTGACACAGATCCTGAGGGACACATCAAAGAAGCAGACAGATCATCACGACGGACAGTGTCTCTCCTCCACCACCACCAGTGGGAAGCTGATGAGGAGGTTCTTGTGTGTCATGATGCAGAGATCAAACCCCAAATTAAATGTATGAAAGATGTCCATAGGTGTCTACAAGCACCAGAGACTAACTGTGACCACACCTCTCTTGGTGATCTGCCAGAGGACCTATCAATGCTTTCTGAGCACAATTTAACTGCAGATCCAGAGCGGTCTGTGGATTACGGCTTTATAAGTGCTGTCACATTTCTGGTGACTGGGATCATATTGGTGGTCATCTCCTACATTATCCCTCAGGACATCAAAGTGAACCCAGAGAGTGTCTCAGCTCGAGAAATGGAGCAGCTGATGCATGAAAATGCACGTATTAGTGCACACTTGGACAGATGTGTGATTGCAGGTTTGTGTATGCTTACCTTAGGAGGTGTGTCGTTGTCAACTCTGCTGATGATCTCTTTGTACAAAGGCGAGATGGACAGGAGACGGGCCTTGGCATGTTCCAAACTCTCAACCAACTTTTATGGGTCTGTTCATTTTAACCATGGTGCTCCATCCCATATGTCTGTAGATGATGATGATAACTTTACAGAAATCTTAAGTTGAGACATGAATTTTAGATACTGAGAGTCAGTTAACCAAGGCAAACATAAATGTTGCTTCAAATGCAATCATCCATTATCTATATTACTATAGGCACGTGTGTGATTGATGGGGGAAATGCAAGAAATTACCTGGACACATCATTTTGACAAGTACCATTATAGACTAATTAAATTATATTAAATTTAATTGTTTAATTGGGCCAATTATGAGATATGGGTGAGATCATTTGTTTTGTGCAGTACTGACTGTAGTAAGTATAAATTAGATTAATCAGTTTGTGTAAATATTTATTTGTGTTTTTTCATTAATTATTTTAATATTCTCTGTTGACTTAGTTAATAAACCTCTGTGGACGTTTTATTAGCTATCTGCCACTCAGCAGGTTTTATATGTCTGCAGCTTGGTAGATTAGAGGACAAAGAGAACACATTTACTGCAGAAAATTTGCTGGATTCTAGCAATTACTTTTTTGACAGTTATATAAAATAACATTGAATGAACCAGACATTTTACCATTTTTGTTTTAGAATTCCCTTATTTGTCATTACATACAGGTGTGCATTAAAACTAAATTATTTCTTAACATATTCCAACATGTTGAAAGTTGAGGTCAAAGCAAAGGGTCAGCCATTATACATCACATCTGGAACAGTAAGGGTTAAGGGACTCACCAGTGGCCATGTAGCAGAGATTGGGTTTGAACCTCCAATTTTTTAGTGGATAGACCAAAGCTTTACCTACTTTCCTAAGACACTTTCTTTAATGCAAACATTAACATTTTCTTAGTACTTACACACATTTTTAAAAGTAGCCGTAGTCAGCACAACTGTCTTCTAGGTTATAGGCTGCATCATTTTCTACCCCGTAGCTGAGCCCCTGCTTGGCTATAACTGAGCCCCTGCTTGGCTATAACTCCATTATGTGTTAAAATGCGCTACAGAATCTGCAAATGCTTTTATACCTCTTTTTTCATTAGTTGTCAGACACTCAGCAGGCTCTGAATGTCTGCTTGGTAGCTTGCAAAAAAATCGTTTCAGCACAATTTCCATGTAAGCTTTTCACACACTCTTCTGTGCTCTTATGTAAATGTTTCAATCTGTCATGTCAGTAATGAATGAAATTTAGTCAGTGGACTTTTCTAATGGTATGCGATCAAAGCAATGCAGTAAAATGCAGCAAGTGTTCTTGTTCAGGCAGTAAACACGTTCTACTGGTGTCAATTTTGCATCTGAACAATTCAACAGTTGGCCAGTCTCATTTTGTAAAAAGAACTTAAAATGTTCTGATGTCAGACTGGTTCTCTTTATTATTCCCACCCTCATTTGCTGTGCTGCCATGTGTATTGTTTTTCTCATTCACCCTCACTAGCTATTCTGTCACACTTCACTCATCAGTCTCAATGACTGGCTCATCAGTTGCTCTCTCTCTCTACTTGTGCAAATCTCAATCTCAACATCTGGCTCCTCTGCTGCAGTTCCCTTTTTACTCTGCCTGACTGGGTTCTCCGTTGCAATTTCTAGTGTACTCTCCATGACTGTGAGAGCTGATACTCCTAAACTGTCTTCTCTCTCATGGCTCCCATTCTCTTCAAGCTGTGGTAGTGTTTTATTTAACCGAAACTGAATAAATATTAATAATTTAGAAAATAGAATACATGAAATAGTTCCATTATAAGCAATAGTTGATATAACTCTGTATTTAACATCAAATAACTGTTTATTAGTATAGTTAAAAAGGGAGACTATAAGTAAAGTATTAGAAAATGAAAAGGCATCATTTGACAAGGCTGGTAGTCCATGAGAAGTAACTAGATACGTTTTTTGTGTGCTTATACTTTTTAAAGTAGCCCTTCCAACCTGCTTTTTTACTTTACCCTAGAACACTAATGGGTGATTTTCACCCACACAATTTTTTGTCATTTGACTTTCATTGTGTTGCTGCTGTCTGAGTTACATGGGATTTTGGGGTGCTTCAGGGCGATCATTGGCGTGAGCAACATTTTTGTTTTGGTTGTTTCCTTCTCTCATCTATGTTTTTTTTTCAACAGGCATGGGTTTGAGTGATTTTCACCCGATGATTTACATATTTTACATTGTTTGTGTGTTTTAATCAGGTGCTTTATACTGGGTAAAATATACCCAACGTTAATGATTGTTACTAATTTTAACATTAGTGTTCTAGGGTTAAGAATGTTTTGTATTTACATTTTAAATTACATCCATTACAGAGTTAAAATAACTGAAATGCCGCAGTGAATTGGGTTCCCAGGTTGCAGTGATTGCAGAGTTTTCAGCAAAAATCTATTTAGCAATGTGTATAAATGCAACACAGTACACAGTGTGTAGTATTTTATAATTTAACTTCATTCAGACCCCAATTATGTTCACTGACCAAGCTTGTTTTTTTTTTTTTTACAATATTTTAGTCTACTCCCTGAAAGAACAATTTCAGTCAGAAATAATATAATGTTTTTCTTGTTGTTTGTCTAATCAATGTTGTCCAAATCAGTTAAATGAGTGTTTACTCTGCCTCCCAGGAATGTTCTTTCTCCTAATGCAATTAAAGGCACTAGAGCTGCTGTTTGATTGGCTGGTGAATGTCTTTTCTGCTAGACAACAGGTCTGAAGTATTTAAAAGACTTTCAAAACATATCATATCGTCTGCAACAGATGCAATGACACGCCCCTGATGTTACAAGAGAAACTCCCCTTCTGTTTGGAGAGACACTCCTTTCGTTTACTAGAGACAGTCCTCTTTGGTTAGGAAAGACACTCCCTTTACGTTATGAGAGACACTCCCCTTCTTTTGGGAGAGACACTCCCTTTCCAGACACTTCCCTTCAGTAAAGAGAGACACGTCCCTTTATACAGTAATGAAGTAACAATTATTCTGAGAACATTTAAATGAGTTTTACTTGACTATCTTGGACTACTAACTTTACTTACTCTTAACTAAAAGTAACCAAAGTTACATTTAATTGAGTGTAATATTTTATTACCCTTTCCATCTTTTAAAACGACCGACTGAAAAGCTTGCTAGCTTAATATTTATTGAACTTTGGCCATGTTATTATTCACTCCAACAGCCACACAGATCTCCTGTATTTCTCTGCATTTTTCTGTTGAATCTTTTTTTATTTTATTACTTTGTTTTCAGAACATTTCTGCATGTTTTATGCTGTACTCATTTCTAAACCAGTATTTGTTGTTGTTTTGTTTTTTCTTCTCTCATGAGGAATTGCCTGTTTCTAAACTCATGCATGGAAACATTTGTTTCTAAATGACATTAGACACTAATCATTGTTTGCCTGACTCCAAATTTAAATGGACTGCCAACCTGCACTGGGATGATTTCTGCCTTTCACTTACTTAGATTCACCATCACCATTACCAGGATAAAGTGATGGTGATGTCTAAATGAGAAATTTTTATTTAATAGTCCCTTTTAAAACCCCAGTAATTCAGTAAAGGAATGGGAAACCATATACTATAAACATTTAACCATCTTGTTAAAGAAAAGGGGGAAGAACTTCAAACTGACTTTACGCATATAAACTAGGACAAACTCTGTTGTGCAAAGTTTCTTGCATGAGCAATTTATTGACATTCATATGTAATTGTAAATAGTTTAAGGCTAAACAATTATTTGTCATGGAAACCAATGATATTAATAGGAACTGTGTTATGGTACAATGTACACACAGCTTGTATATGGTAATTTTGTCTTTGGTTTAGAATGATGAGCCATGACCCCTCATTGCTTGTAAATGCTGAATTTTTTTATTTGTCATATCTTCTTATTCTGTACACTTTTCACTCCTAACCCTAACCCTATTATATGCACGTCTTCAATTTTTGGCGTATGATGCAGACATTCAATTTTACATTTGCTTCTATTTCCAAAGGACAATGTTCTGAAGCGCTTCATTTGTTTGTTTTTTTGTCATTTAAATAAAAAATCAAGAGAATGGACAAATCACAAAACCAGAAACTTCTTTTCTAAAAGTTGTTGTGACAGTGTGTACAATATTTCACTACAATTGCAAAATGGCAAATAAACCTGTGATAAAGTTAATACCTATATATTATTTAATACTAAAGAAAAAGTTAATAACTATATATTTGTAATGTGACTCAAGAATACTTTTCTACACAAAGTAAAATGTAAATACATGCAAAAGACTGTGACAGTTGCAATTAAGTGGGCAATAAATTAAGACAAATGACCCTTTTTTTCACTGAGAAAGTGAATAAAACGAGTAGCACAGAAATAAATTTTCTCAATATGAAAACCATCTGCCATAAGCCAGCTCTCAGAAATGGTAAACTATTATTATCTTTCTGCTCGGCTATGAATTAAGGCAACTGTTACTCTGAAACAGTGATGGCTTTTTGGGCCAAATGCTGAAAATGTTTTTGCTAGATGATGGGCAGAAAAGGGCTGTTGTCCACGTCACTGGGGAAATATGCTCTACCTTGTGAGGCACAAAACTGCAAGTCTGGGGTAGTTACCAGAAAGTAAAAGAATGCTAAAGTCCCACATCAGCATAAAGTGGATCAAAATGTGCAAACAGAAAAACTGAAAAAACAAAGGATCTTTATTTGGAGAAAATGAATGTTAATGAGGCACAGGTCTTCATACACTACTGTGTTTTTGTTCCCTGACTGCTGGCCAAACTAGGTTGTGCAGAGGGACTCTTAATATGATACAGCTGATGCACCAACTTATACTTTGTCAAAATCTATTAGCAGTTTCAAGTTAATGACTGCTTACAAAATGTTTAACAGCAATTTCTACAACCACCGTAAATACTTTTAATAAGTGTGTTACAACAGAAAAAAAAACATTTTCGACTCACTGAACCTTTTAGGAATTAACCGGCTGTTTTTTTCCCTACAGAAGAGGATTCTTCATTAAAAGGTCATTAGGCAGCAATACACCGTAACATCATTACATAAACAACACACACCCAAACGCACACATCACTGCTAATCTACAACTCTCAAAATAAATCACTCCCATAGCAACATCCTTCAGATAGAAAATGAAGCCGCTTAATATGGAACATAAAAAGACAACAACCTTACAGTAGCAACATAAAGCAACCGTTTCCTTTTCTTTTTAGGTGGCTTTACAAACAATATTTTACCTACTAAATATTTAACATCACTTCCAAAAATCAAATCTGGTAGTACCCAGGAAAACAATCTTGGTAATAACATGGAATTAGATACATGCTGACAGCATATATTGTTGGTCCGGGGTCTGGGATCTATTCCTACTTTTGATTGTTGTCTATGTGGAAAATATATTCCCTTTATATATTTCATTCCGTTGTATGTGCTTCCATAAATAAGAATTGACAGAACATTGGAATGTAATTTCAACTGACTCGACACATTTTCTGTCAGATATATATATACTGTATATATGTACACACAATACACAAGATTTGCTTACTAATTTACCAATATTAGTAGACATATAGCTCCATTGCTTCTTTTTTTTTACTTTAGGTGAATATTTACTGTAATTGCTTTTATCTACATCCAGATCCCATTTACCTTTGCTCTTAGGTTGCAGTCTGGGTAAATACATACTCAAAAAGGAATAGCCTCTTTTTGCTAAGGAGTGTTATGTCGTGCATTCTCAGTACATGAAATGCTTACTAAGCAGCAGATCACATTATTCCAGCATCATTGTTTATGGCAAAACTGCTGTTCTGTTACAGAATTGCCACTTCAACCAGCTCTATGATTTAGGCTGGCACTGGCTCAGCATATATTAGTGATTTAATAGCTGTGTGCATGAACCATTTACTTAAGGGTATTAACTGTCATTTACTCACTGCTCAGGGAAATACTAATCAGGAGTGAAGGATATTAATGCAATACAACGCTGACAGGTTGTCAGTTAGAGAGAGTCAAAGAAATTCTGATGTTCAGCTCAATGCTTAAAATGTAAACTTCCGATATAAATCGGATCATAAAATTTCCATAGATTGTTGTTTACTTAATATAGTTAGTAAACACAAAAAACACACAGTCACACAGTTGGATTACAGCAATTATAAGTCAAGGACACTATGTTCAAATAATAATATAATATTTAAAATGCACAACTTCCAGATTCGCACCAAAGGAAAATGTTTTTTAATACAAAATTCAGCAGCTTTATACTGTATTAAATATACAAATTAATCCACAGCCTCTAGTTGATCGTAGCTTTTACATTCTTAGTGTTAAGCAGTGTGCTCAACTAAATGCTTAATACCTTGTCGCATAGCAACAGCAAAAGTAAAGACAGGACTAAAGTCAGTATGTAAGATGATCAAGAGGTGAATTTAAATAAAGAAAAATACATTTAATAGTTTGTTTAGTTTCTGAACTGCAATGCTCCGGTCTGGGTCATAGCCTGTATCAGCAACAAAGCTTTAATTGTCTAGTCCATTACATTATTTCACAAATATATCCTTCACACTTATGTATTTAGAGAACTAACCCACCTTCTGACACGTTTTAGGATGTACAAAGAACCTGTGGATTTTAGTGTGGAGTTTATAAGTACGTTATGCCCCCTTTTTGCCTGGGATATTTCCCACAGCATGAAATTAGTTAGAAATATAAAATTGTCAAAAATAATAACAAATAAAAAAATAATAACTCAAACTACAAATAAAAAATCAGCTAACAATAAATATACAACTCCACGCAGACCTACACTTTTCTACAGATAGCACTGGTAAATTATCAAGTGGTTTTAGTGTTGCACATCTTAATGGGCTTTGGTTCCACTTTAGTGCTGATTTAAATGCGGCAATTTAAATCAATTAACTGAGTTTTAAAAAATATTCATGAAATATATCCAACATGTGAATAAACAAAGTACTTTAAATAAGAAATCGGCTCATCCCTCTCCAAATGCTTTGCACATTCACAAACATACTTGACTTGGATATGAAGTAGCCATTTTGTCTCTAAAGTACTCTTCATTTGTTACTGGACGATGAAAAAGCAATCATTTTACTCAAGTTATGGCTAAGTGTGAGATCTTTTAGAAATAGGACAAAATAAACTGGGTCACAAATATACATACAGCTTAGGTTCTTATTTTTCTGGGTTTTTTTAGGTTCTTTTTTCTGTATTATTTATATTGTGACATGGCCTAAATGACTTGTTTAAGAATAGAAAATGGTGTTTTAATGCTGCGCCTTCCCCTGTGGTCTTCTCACTGTGGTTAATATATAATATAGACACAGGACAATAACTGAATAATAATCTGCCGTTTGAAGCAGAAAGAACTGTGGTGAAACAAGTAAGCAAGCTCAGTTATCAGAAAAGAGATCACCAGACTCTGCATGGTCTCCAAAAAAGAAACAGAGAAGTAGTTGCTGCTCCCAGTCAGTAAACCATTGGACGCACAATTTCAGAAATACTGACTAAAGTGGCTTATCTCATGGAGAAAGAAAAATATATAATCAGCAGCACTTTAAGAACAACAATTCAAGAACATTAAACCTTCTTTCAAGTCCGGTGTTCTTAGGTCTTGTCTTTGTGTTACCAGTGGATTAAGAAATGTCAGAAAATTCCTTTGTAATTTTGCCTAACCCTATCAAAATTATGTTGACTGTACTATATTATGCACGTCCAACAATTCATTCATTCAATGTAGTGCATCCAATTACCCAATTGTGTTATGTTATCTCTCTGCTAATGCTGACCCCTATCAAAGAATTTGAGACAGACAGACACACAGAGCGACAAACCCTGATTACATTATTCCTCCAATCTGTGCAGACAATATCAATAATCAAGTAGCGGTCTCTAATTGGCCCACGATTAGCCAAATATTATTTACCTTTGACCTGATCAAGTGTTACAAATGTTAAAATGATATGAGCATGTGAGCATGCAAGTGTATATAAGCAGGATGTGAGACATCAAAACTAAATCTATTTTATGTATTTAAAGGATGTTGATAGACAAACTGATTGCACCTACATCATCTTTTTCATCTATTAAGGTTGGTGTGGTACTTAAAGCAAAACGTGAACAATTCAGAACAACAACAATTTTCTAAACTCAGATTCTGCAGAAAACAGGCTGCATGAGAACTGGTATGCAGGTATGTCACCAGAGATGACAGGAATGGGAAGGGTAGGGGAAATTAGCCCCAGCAAATAGGCTTTCCAGCCCAGAGAAAATACATCACAGAGAAAAACAGACCATGCTGCTTTTAAATGTGAAATAAGAAGAATACAAAATCTAATTAGATATTTTTGTTCTAGTGCATATCCTTCATCTTCAGAGCCTGTCAGTCTTCTTCACTGTGGTAATGGTGTCAGTTAATGAGTGTCAGCTGTGATTGGGCTGGCATCACCCACACACCAGTGTCCTTTTGTGTCTCTGATGTCCTGTTGAAACACACACAGGCCACATATCCATAGAAACCAAGTTCTCTTGTTGCTAGGGAAAAATCAAAGCCTATGTCTTGGTTTGTGATGCAGCAGTTGAAACGAGAGTTTTTAAGAGCTTGGCTTATTTGAATTGAGAGAACAATTTCTTCCCTGATTTAAAGCATGAAAACATCAAGGATAGCTGTTCAGTTTAAGCTGATGCTTTTGTCGACTATTTTAGAATTTTAAACACTCTGCTCTAAGATTCACCCCTGCTTTAAAAATGTATTTTCTGCACTTCAGTGACCAGTCGGCCACAGAGGTGACACTTACACATCTATCCAAGAAACATAACAAAATAGGTTGCTGAACTATAGCTTGACATTTCAAATTAAATTAATATTATTACACCAACCAGGCATAACTTAACGATTACTAACAGGTAACATGAATAACACTGATTATCTCATCACATGGAATACACAGCATATCACAGTATGTTTCTTTTGCGGCAGCAAAAATGGACAGTGCAACATTAGGATGAAATTTTAATATCCTACTATAAATGCCATAAAACACGAGACTACAAGACTTTTTTTTTTTAGCATTTCTGCATTATTCTCTCTTAGACTCCTTAGTGATTTTAGGAGTGGTAGCAACAGTCATGAGTTTTCACTACTCAGTTGCCGTAGGTAGACATCTTCAGATCTAAATCAACATCAGTGGCTTCCTGTTATCCAGTCCTCTGGTCTGTCAGTCTATTATAGGAGCTCAATCTTTTAGTTTATCTACCCCACATCTCTGAATCTCTGGAACTTATTACACAACTATGTTTGAGAATTGTAGTATGTACTTCATTGTTTTGTAAGGTGCACAAAAATCAATGTATTAATTATTGTTAGTATTACTAAATCGGTTTTTAAACATCTGGGTTTTTAGAAATGCTATTATTCTAGAAAACCATCTAAATGTGATGGATTTATATAAATGTTTTAACTGACCTTTTAAGAGATAGGACACCGGTATTACATATACAGTACTGTATATGTTATCAATAAACTCCCAATAATTAGAATGAGTAATTACTTGAGTATTATCAGTTTAAGTATCATTTATTTCTTCTTACACCGTGAATCAAGATGTAGATGCAATATTCCTTCTAATGCCAAGCTAATCATAAAGCATTTGTCCCATGATTCAGATAAAATAAGAACAGCAGCTACATTACCAGTAGTTTCAGTATAGCCCTCATTCTGCTTGTACAATCTGCTAGCGCAGTGTGATGGCTGTTTACTGATGTAGTTTAGACATGAGCACACAGATAACTGGGCTGGTTATTACCTGCATTCCTTAAGGGCTATTTTCAGCCAGTGATCAGAAATGCTGATTCAAACATCCAATCAAAAAGCACTAAAGAGAACCGTGATGATAGCATCACCATGAGAGCATGCACCCACACACTTTTTTGATTGCCATTGCCTTGTACCTACAACCTGCTTAGCTCTTCAGAACAAACACGACCATCTGTCAAAGCTAAGTACTGGCAGGGTGGAACGACAAATGGTATGAAAATGGTTCCAGTGTACGTACACTTGGAAACTTCAATGGAGATTGATGAGGCTGTAGTAGTAGCTTCCTAATAGTATTTTAGTCCAATTCTCATTTTGACTAAGGATACTGTCTCTTTTTTGTTTTCTTAGCCCAGAAGTCTTTAATATAAATATTCCCTAGTGGGGTAACAGATAATATTCAAAATTTTTCACACATGTTGTTTTTCTTTACATTGCTACAATTTTATTTCATCTATCAAATCATAATAAATAAGGAGTCATTTATAATTGGTTCCAGTTATAATTGTTAACAATATTCAAGTAAAGCAACAACCATTTAATGACCAGAACACGTTTTTTTCAGTATGTTAAAACATTTGGAAAAGCATATCTTTACAATTCATTTCTTAGATATTGTGGATTCTTAAGCGCCTAACCAAAAACTAAATAGGATACTAACATATTAACAAAAGGCAAACAATTTTTTTCAAAATTTAAAAAAACCTGTGTTATCAGGTCTAAGTTGGATAGTTTTTTTTAAATGTATGGATTGGACAATTAATCAATCTTACTAATTACACTTGTTTGTCTTTGCCATTTCTTTTTTGCTTTGCATATTTTTGAGATTTATAACATTTGTTGCTTTACTGTTTCAAACCCTGTTTGGTTCTTTACACTACTTTCTTTGGACACTTTATCATTATTTGAACACCCCATCACTTTATACGTCATAT
>JAOTRQ010059283.1:0-13824 GCA_028565875.1 Hoplisoma paleatum
TCAGTTCAACGTTCACGAAAAAACGAGCGTGTTCAATGAACGCGTTCTTTTGAACTCGTTCACGCACAACACTGCTTGGTGGTAACGGGGCTTGAACCGGTGACCTTTTATTAATTTCTAGCCCAATATCCTAACTACTAAGCAATCACTTTCCCAGTCGATGAAGGGTCACATGCCATAACTACTACCTAAACTATGTCATTTTATTATACATTAAATTAAAACGTTTATATGTTAGATGTACAAAATTCAGTTTATTTAAATATGATGTATGATTGTATGATGAGTATGATTGTAAACAAGTTTAAAAAAAGATGATGATGAGTAAAGAAAGTGTTTTTAATTGTTAATAATTGAATGAAAATGAGCGTTTTCATTTTTCATGGTTCACATCAACTTCGAAGATTAAATGTTTACTTGCTGCCACTATACCCCACCCACAAACAGTGGTCATAATCTTATACCTGATAATAGTTTTTGTCTTTCTTTCACGGCATCCGCAACATAAGTAAGACATATGTTCATGGACCAGTGTCAGCAGTGCATACAAGACAACAGCGAGTCTAATCCCAGTACCTAGCAACAATAATCAAATCAAAATCAAATTCAATTTTATTTGTCATTTACACACACACACACAGATGTTCAGTACAATGAAATGTTTCTCTTCGCATATCCTAACTTGTCTGGAAGTTGGGGGTCAGAGTGCAGGGTCAGCCAACGTACGACACCCTTGGAGCAGACAGGGTTAAGGGTCTTGCTCAAGGACCCAGAAGTGCAGAAGTAGCAGAGCCTGGATTTGAACCCCCAACCTTTGTGTTCCCAGCCCAACGCTCTACCCACTAGTCCCTGTGTAGTGTGAAAACTATCTGATGTTATGATCTGATATTGATCTAGCATACATTGGCTAATATCAGCATGGGCCATGTTAGTGCCTAGTAGTTAAGGTCCTGGGCTGGCAATCCAAAGAACATCGGTCGTCGCTGTAGGTCCTTTAAACAGAGCCGATAACATTAAATTGCTCAAACTTGAATTGAATAAAGGCGTCTGCTAAATGCTAAAAAATGTAAACATGTGTGTTAACAAATGTGTTATCGTTCAGCATCCAGCAATCAGACGTGAGTCTGAGTCAATCAGATTTAATATCGATTCCTCATTCATTCCGTCATTAATCCATCATTTGCACGGCAGTGGTTTTGATCCACAGATGAACATCAGCACGGCATTAAACCCGTCAATAGATCTGATATAGATCATGTGTCCCAGCTCTTAATCGGTCGATCTGATCTGATTGATTGAAGGTCTAACTGACAGTTTGGCACAATAGTCTGACACACAAACAAACAGACATATCGATGTGATCCTGATCTAATAAAAGCATGTTTACTACGGAGTCCTAAATAAATAAGTAAATGAAATGTCAGCATTGACTGCACGGAGAAATTATTCACTGAGCTATCCAGTATGTGCTCTCTCTATATATATATTTATTGACGATGTGATTTATATATTTAGCTGTTAACATCATGCTTTATGCTTTAGATAACATTCTGAATGTCTCAAGTCTACCATCAAATCTACCAAGTTGAACGACTATGGACAGTGGGAGGAAATCAGAGTGCCAGGAAGAAACACGTGTCTCTTTCTGACCAACAATTGGTCTGGTGTGGTTCTGGAAATGTGAAGCTTTATCTGCTTGTCTTGTATCGTTTTTGGACATGGTTGTACATTTTTTAGGCTGGACTTTAACATCGTTGCAATCTGGCAACCCTGAGCTCCAACGTCCCATACACACCTCTCCTTTAGGGAATCCACCCCAGACAAAATGGAGTTATTATCTGCCACTTTAACAGCATAACCGTCCAGCAGCTTGGGGACTGAAGTTATTTTTTTTTTTCAATCTAGAACCAACTCGCTTTACAGCTCTCAGTGGAAACCAAGTACGTAAATACAGTAAAACGAAATGTCTGAGGTTACTCGTAAACATTCTAACATTCGTCTGCACAAATGAGATCTGTTTCAAGTTCCTGTCACACTTACATCATTTTTACTATGTTAAAAAAGAAAGCTGTACGAACAGAGAAGTAGAGAGTTTAGAATAGTGGTACGGCCCAAACGATGCTGAATAAGACAAAACCAATGGCTGAAGTACTGGGCTAGAAAACAAAACAGCGGTTTCGCTAGTTCAAACCACACTACCACCGACTTGCCACTGTTGGACCCTTGAGGAGCAAGGCCCTTAATTATCAATTGCTCAAAACGATGTTCCATTGTAATTGTGAGTCGCTTTGGATCAAGGCATCTGCTAAATATCTAAATTAAATAAATAAAGGCGTCTGAAAATGAAATGAAGAACCCTTAAGGAGAACCCACATCCACAACCCTGATCACAATCCTTCTTACATTGTTCAGACAAAGCAATCATCATTCTGAGATAATAAAGATGCTGGTATAAGAATAAAGGGACATGAAGATCTGACACATTTATGATGATTTGTATGATGTAATTATAACAAGGAATCAACCAGCACCAACAGTTATGACTTTTAGATGTAGCTTTAAGACTTTTCCTTATGACAATGACACACACACACACACACACACAGACACACACACACACACACACACTTGCCTGTCGTCCATCTGTTTACTTTTTAGACTGCACTGTAGGACATCTTCCTGGCATATGCAAGTTTGTGCTTGAATGCCTGTTTGTCCACCCGTACGGTCATAATGTGTGAAAGTTATACAGTAGGAAAACAAAGCAAATAAAGAAAGAGTGGGAGAAAGAGAGTGGGAGAAAGAGAGAGGGAGAGAGAGAGAAAGAGAATTAATTAGAAAAATTTAAGAAAAGAAATAGAAAAGAGAGAAAGAAAGCACTGCCATGAGATCCAGTAGATTCCTGCCATGCATCCGTTTATCTCAGCAGCGCTGGACCAGCCACAACCTTGACCAGGATCAAAACAAATGAAAATGAATACAATATAATACAATGACTTTGTCATTACATATATAAAGATGGACTGAACAAACAAAAAAACCTTTTCCACGAATCTTTACTTGAAATTGGGGTCAGATTGTAGCTATTTGTGGATTTTTTGTGGAAAAGCCTGGATTGAACCCCAAATCTTCCAAACTCTGCTCCAAAGCCACTGTTGGGTTTCTGAGCGAGAGCGTTAACCCGGGCTGCTCCAGGCACGCCGTACGATTGCAGATCCTGTAATAGTGCCCGGACTCAGACTTCTAAACAAGCTGAGATATGTGAAGAAAGAATTCGGTTGTTTTGTACATCTGTATATATGTGTAATGACAGATAAAGGCATTCAGTTCAATTTTATTTCATTCATCTTAAAAAATAATGAGTCAGGATAGAAATGAAGAATGGAAACTAGGTAGGAAAAGAAAAACAGGAAGGTAAAAAATGAGCTTTTTATGAGGAATAAAATGATGATATGGTGGAAAGAAAAAAGCCAAGAATAAAAGACGCTAGGAAGTGTAAAGAAGAAGAAAAAAAACTAAGAAAGGCAAATGCAAATAAAAAATATAAGAAATCAAACACAAAAATAAAAGAAATGAAGCACAAAAAGGAAGAAGAAAGAGGGGGACGGTGGAATAGAAGTGCACAGGGCATAAAAACATCAAGCAAACGATCAATAAAGATTTAGATAAAATGACTAAATCGATGAAGGGAAAGAAATATTGGAGACGACGTAAAATAAAGAAAAGAAAATGATCCACGGAAGAGAAAGAAAACTGCACATAAAGCTCAATCAAAAATAAAAAGGAAACAAAAAAAGGGAAGCAAGCAAAATGGATGGGCACGAAGACGGCAGTATGAGAGTTGAGGTAAAAAAAAGGAAACAAAGACAAAATTGAAGCAATAAATAAAAGGGTAGGATTTCCTTAGGCCCCAGTGTAAAGCAACACAGGAGAGGGAGAACAAAAGCAAGGAAGGGAAACGGGAACGGTGGGTCGGGACGAGATGAAAGATGGAAACGACGAAGCAAAGTAGAAAGAAATGAATGATCGATGATCAAGATCGACTTTACGAAATTGGAAAGAAAAGATAAAGACAGAAGATCCAGACACTGAGACTGCTGACGGAAGAAAAGCTGATGTATTACGAGCATCCCTGAGAACAAAAGGTGGAGGAGCTTGAATAGGCATCGACCAGCTTCCAACGACTGACGACCATGAGTGTCTTCCAGTCTCTTCTCTCTACAGCCATCACCCACTTTAATCTCCAACATTCAACACATTCTGCTTTTATATAAACGTCTAGACAGGCCGGATGCTTTTAAACATCTAGGGCTTTAATAATGATCAGATGCAGAGTTTAAACAGACAGCTGTGAACGTAACGTGTAAGCCGAGTTTCCAAGGAAAGGTCCGGGAACAATGAATAAAACCAACAAAAAGATATTTATGAGTCGACATAAATCTCATAGAAACTTCCACAGTCGTTTCTAAGACAACATTCATCACAGAAACCTTTCACGTCTATGTTCAATGAATTGCAACACCAAAGGTTCCAGCATATTCCAAAAAATAATAATAATAATAATAACGTAACTCTCAAACTCTTCCCAGCAATGTGTGGGCAGACTTCTGATTGACCCATCGATCTTCTATGAAATGGTTTTTAATGGACCGGCACACTGAATATCTGAAGTATTTCAGAAACCCAATATTTGCTCGTACCAAACACCAAAGTAAAGCAGTGCTCCGATGAACTACGTCAACATGGAGAAACAAAATCGATCCGAAAGCAGACCGGAGGTTACGTCCGTACTCGTGACCGCTATAGGAGTCAAAAAATACTCATAAAAAGGAGAAGAAGAATGAAGGCAGTGAGGAGAAACTGGATGTAAAAGTTGAAACTCATTGGTGGAAGTGTTGTGTTAAAGATCAGAAGGTTGCTGGTTCAAGTTCCAACCACTTCCAAGTTGCCAGTGTTGGGTAAAGCAGAGCAAAGCACTCCCAAACCTGAATAAACAATTAACACTTGCATTGTCGATCTAATGTAAATCAGGTTAAACTAACTAGACTGTGGGGGTGATAAAAATTTGCAAGGGGGGTCCCAGACCAGCGATGCATTCATGACCGGAAAAAAATGATCAGTATTAAACCTATTAGATTTAGAATATAGCTGTTCCTAAGCCGTTAAATCAAAGATGTGACATTTTAAGTATAATGTCTAAGCACTACAAGGGTTAAAGAGGCCTTGCTCAAGGGCCCAACAGTTTTCGATTTGTTAATGGAAACCGCAGCAGTTCATTAGAGAAACTGAAACAAAAGTCGATCCTATTACACTCAGATTGATCAATATAAATCTGGATACCAACGCTGGTATCAATACTAACGCTTTTTAAACTTTTTGTTAGCTAGCATCTGGGGTCTAATCGATAACAGCGATCCTGGACTGAGCAGCCAAAACGATTCACAGAAGGGACATGGGTGGTATGGAATGGGGGCATGAAAAAGGAAAGTTGGCTATGACAAAAATGAATGAACAACAGGGCGAAGTAAAGAAAAGTAAAGCCAATCAACACTAGAAACCGTTTCAGACATGGTAGTAACAATGAGGATCAATTTGGGCCTGAATAATGACTGGTGCACCAATGCTTTCACGTCAGCAGATGAAAATCTTCCTCTTAAAGCTTCTTTTAGCAACCCTAAAGGTGGAAATGAAATCACTTAATCCAAGACTTGAAGCTCTCTCTGATACGACCAATTATTTCTCTTCCCAACTTCAACACTTCAAACCAAAATATAAAAGCATAGAACATGTTGACCCCTGGTACCTTGAACTGTTCGATAAGGGAAATGCCAGAATGTTTTAGGGTCATTATAAGATCAGCTAGACTACCGGGCACACATCATGGTGTTACACTGATCAATGAAACAAAAAACTGTGAATAATTGATGTTTATGGATGAAGTCACTTAGCAGTTTGGATGCTGCAGACCATATCAGACATTCTGTTTGGTACTAGTCGGTCATTTGGTCAATAAATGTCATTAAAATTGATTTCGAGCAGCGAATGGTGGGTACAGCCCTGAGGTACAGCATTACAGGCACCTTCTGTACATTGTGTTGGTCCATCGTTGCTACCAAAACAGCCCTGTGACTGTGATAAAACCTTTTAAAAATCAGAACCAGAATAAAAAAAACCCTCCTCAAATCGAGCTACAGTATCTCCTCACGTGCATCACGAAGCCTCGACCCCATTACTGGTTTACTTCTGTTCCTTCTTACGGACCACTGAACACCGGGAACACCCCCTACAAGAGTTTTGGAGATGCTAGCCATCAAAGCCGAAGTACATCCATCAAAGTTGGGTTATATAACCGATGCCAGTTTCTCTGCTCCAAAGGTTTTAGGGAAACTGAAGGATGCTGATGAATAAATCCCAACCACTAACAGTTGCCGGCCATGAAAACTATAAAGATCCCAGTCCGTGGTCCCAGTGTTATGCCTGGTTGGCGTATTATGGTGCATTTCCTTCCAATGGATCATCTGATCATGTTATGCCACATAATGGCCTGGTCACTTGATCAGAACAAAGCAACGACTGCAGATTTTATTTGGTAATATCAGCCAGGAATTACGTTTTATAACCCGTCAGCTTCTTTCTTGAGTACACTTGACATTTCTGAAGCGATGCAGAGATGAAACGGGTACCTGATATCCTATTCTAATATCCTCCATGTTTAAATTAATGGTGCATATGCTGTGAAAAAGTCGCCTCGGCTCTGTATCCTCTAGAAAGTTGACGAAAGCAGCACTCACATCGTGTTCAAATCCTCATGTTTATAAAAATTACACACATCTTGTTACATAAGCCTCCTGATATTGTGTCGGCCCCCAATTTGCTTTCACAAACAGCCCAGGAACTGTGATGCATGGTGTGTTCCGAAAAGAACCAGCATCAGCATCTTCAGGACTGTGAGCTACACTTGATCAACAGGTGGGTCCAGCCTTCGCTCTACATGTGCGTCAATAAGCCTCGACTCCACGTGACCTTATCCAGGTGTTTACCACCGTTTTCCCTTGGACCACTTTTGCAGACCGTGAACTCCCCACAAAGAGAGTCAGATTTGAAGATGCTTACTCAAAACCTTAACCCACAGAAGCCACGGAAAGGTGGTCATAATGGTATGACTGATCTATATATAGAACGTATATGGACATATATGGACAACAGTCTTATCTGTGCAAATATAAATAGCGCCCCCCCCCAACATATACACCTTTATTTAGGCTGTTGGTCGAGTTACATCAGCACTGAAAGAATCTGAAAACAACAAGTACATATATTAGCAAACTTAAAAAAAAAACAGCAGGCTACAAATCCATTTCACTTCAAGAGGACTTTATCAAATCCAGACAATCGCCCAGACGTCAAGCTTTGGAAGGCTTCTTAGAACCTGTTATCAAAGAGACCAGATGAAATTCAAGGTAAAAATAAATAAAAGAAATAAACAAAGATGTTTGTAAAGTTTATTTTCAATCGAGACCTTGCATTAGCTCGAACAAGGTCCCCACAGTTCGGAAATAACAAGCGTCTGGTAGATTCAGCAAGAGAATAAAGTTTAAAAAAAATCTGCTACAACACGGACAGACCACATCGATCCGAGACCCGAGACGAAGTTCACGGCAAGCCATGGTTGGGTCTTTTTGGTGGTGGAGGTGGCATGAGATGGGCGTCGGGATCGGCGGGGTGCTTGCGACTCTGGCACTGGACACACCGGTCCAGAAACTCCAGCAGGTTTTCCTTCGTGACCGGATGCTGGATGCTGTTGCACACGGCTGTATGAGAAAAGACAGAAAGTTATAAGGTTATAAGGTTATAAATCATTATAAAGATTTGTATTTATACTATGAGTGTATTTGAGTTTTCCTAGATGTTGTGCCACTTGCTTAGGATAAACGTATTGACATCCCACCAGAGTCGGCAGTAGTAATTTTACTCACCTTTAACTTAAGAGCTGATAGGGACCAGTTTCAAATATATCGAAAATATATAAATCTAAAATCCTGTTTAGAAAATGCTGCAGTGGGTAGGGTTGCCAGATTGCAGTAGTGCTCATCCAAAACAACAGTCACTCATAAAACATATGATTTATATTTTAATGACCGTTAAATAAATGACTTTAAAATGAATTATTAGTAACACGAAAGATTTGCACTAAAAATTGTTTTAAATGTGGCGATAAACAAAAATCAACATCAACAAGTTTTGTTTTTCTGTTATATTTTAATACAGCAAAACGATGTAACATTTAAATTAAATACGTTAGTTACTTCTTAAAATGTAACTTCTAAATGATTTTAATATTGTCGTTTATTTTACTCTTTCCACCTCTTCTCAAAACTGGTGTGATACAACATGCGCTGGATGACTGTTATGGAATAATCATGGATCAGGCTAGTGACTCTCCATGCACAAGGCTGATCCTCATATTCATATCTCGTCTCGTGCAGATGAAAAGATGCAGCCGGGACCGCACACATGTCAGAGGGGATGGGGGTGTCATTCGGGACGCACTACAGTTTGGTTAGTATCGGCCTGCGTGATAACACGAGACATGGGGGGGGAAACGTCAACATTTGTGTGGTTTATTTGGTGCTCCTCTTACCCATCGCTGTGTCGTACGAGTTGGGGAAACTTTTGTCTACTCTCTGCCTCATGAAGACCCAGGAGTTATTTTTGAACGTGCATTCGATGATCTTGTTGTCGTACTGCTTCAGATCTTTGGTCGCCTACAGAGAAGAAACAAGACGAGGATTAGACAAGGAAAACGAGTCCAAAGATCTGAAAACTGCGCGTTTAATCCATCTGTACACGTCCGTAACCTGTAATGTGTATATTAACAGAAGAACTACAGTCGAATCCGGGTAATGGCACCAGCCTCTTATTTAGACCGAATCAGTACCGAAACAAATCCTATTATATACGTGTAACGTTATTATTCACTTATTTGGACCAAAATTCCATCAGAGCGTCTTTGTTTGTGGTGATTTTGTTGAAGTGCAGTCAGTCAAGAGAATGTGTTAACCTCTAGAGACCCTGCGTCCTCATATGAGCACATGACATTTCTGGTTCTCTGCACAATTCTACCTAATTTTTTTTGGCCTCATATGGACACACTGCCCGTACCACCTAGTGGTCATATGACAACATAACATGTAATAGATTGAACACAAGATGGCGACAATCCCATTAGAAAGTTTCTACAGCCAGTCCAGGCAAAAACATGGGCTATGTAAAAATACTAATCAAATTTATTTTCAAAGTTACTTATTTAAGTACAATAACATTAGCACTTTTGTTTATGTATTTTAATGTTTACAGTTTCAATCAAACAATTTTGTTCTTTGTTAGCCAATTGTTTCTTTATTTTAGACCTAAAATAGATCCTCCATACAAGGACATTGTTTTTGCAAAAAAAAAAAGGCTTCATGTACAAAGACAAATTTTGATTTTTATGCTTGTTAGGTCCTACTAATCCCAAATAGCTAGACGAAATAAAAAACGCACATCAGGGAAAAGTATGGGTCTCAGGAGGTTAAGATGAATCAGTAATCACTTTAAACAGCAATGGGCTCTAGTGTCATATTTTTAACACTGAACATAAAACTGGTATTTTTAGCTTAGTTTGCAACTTCCTCTGAAATAGACATTTAGATAAATAAATAAAAACATATAAATGAAATGTTATGATAACAAAGTAGACTGCTGTATAACGAGTCTGTTAAATCATGGCTTATAAGACTTTGAACAGCACTACTACTGGTTAACGCTGTCACCTCACAGCAAGAAGTCCTGGGTTCGAATCCCAGGGGTTTTCTGTGTGGAGTTTGCTTGTTTTCCCTGTGTCTGTTTAGGTTTACTCTGGTTTCCCACAGTCCAAAAACATGCAGGTAAGGCAAATTGAAGAGACAAAATTGTCACATCAAACAGTCTTAAACTTGTGTATCGTTTGAGACTTGTGTGACGAATGATTGTTTCCTGTCATGGATATGACCTTAAAAAGCATTAAGGTAATTTTTTTTTTAAAGTTTAAAAAGCATTAATTAAAATGCTCAATAAATAAATAATAATAGCTTCACTTAGACATTGCACAGATTGCGTATAAAGTAAATATTTATTTACTTAAACATTAAACTTGAATGAGTGAGCATGTGCTCTTCGTGTAATTACAGGTGCATCAGGCTACTTACCAGATTCTTTAACCAGCGGCTTTGAAGACCACTCATTTTTATTATCATTTGTTTTTAGCCAGCATAATGGACTGTTTTGTCTGCTGCCAGAACCGCCAATTATGCTATGGATCTTTTAACTGACCTGATAGCAGAGCTCAGATTTAAACTTTAGCATGTCATCCTCTTGGATTTATATGTTATGAGCAGTTTTTAGATATTGGGCTTTAAAGATTTTGTATTCCGTATAGCAAAGTTTACATGTGGAACAATGTCCAAAAAGCAGAGAACTGTGAAAAGTTGTCACAGAATAGGAATATGTGAATAACTCAGTTTTGACTAGATGTCAAATAGAATGTAATTCTAATTCCAAGGGGACATTTTGTCAATAATAATGTTTATTGGGTTTCAGTATGAAAAAGTACGAATTTACCGCATGGATGGTTCTTACCGCTCTGTGGAGCTGAAGCATGGCAATAACACCACAGTGCAGCAAATCATGGAGGGTATGCGACTTTCACAAGAGACACAGCAGTACTTTACAATCTGGATATGCTCTGAAAACCTCAGTGAGTACTGAGATGAATCATGTACAGTATCAACTTCTAATCGGTTAAACAAACTATCTGCATTTAGCAGAACATATGTTGAATAAGCTAAATTTGTAAACAAGCTGAATTTCATGTTTTTTAAAGGTCTGCAGCTGAAACCGTCTCACAAGCCGTTGCAGCATCTGCGTATGTGGCCTGAAATCGTAACCGACTTGACTGCACTGGACCCACAGAGGGAAAGTCCCCAACTCTTTCTTCGTAGAGACGTTCATCTGCAGCTTGATGCAGAAAAGAAGGTCATGTAAATGGTTTAAACATTCGACCCATTTCTGCTAAGCTTAATAATGGTAGGCTTAAAATAAAGGAATTCAGTGGCTGATACCGATACCAATGCATGTGTTTCTTCAGATTGAAGACCCCCTATCCATTCTCATTCTGTTCGATGAAGCTCGCTACTTTTTGCTCAATGGCTTCTTTTCATCACCAGACAGCAAGCTTATTACGTTAGCCAGTCTCCTCTTGCAGATCATCTATGGCACCTATGACGGCAAGAAACACAAACATGGCTTTTTGAAGTAAGATCCCGCTTATTGTATCGCTTCGATATTTTGAGTGTAGATTAAAGCGTGTAACATTATATATAAAGCAATATTCATCAATGCTGTTTAAGGTTTTTATATTTTTAAACAGCTTTGATATATTGTAGTAACAAGAAAACTTTCAGAAATATAAAAGCAATGAGATGTTACTGCTGTGAGAAAGCGATATTATATGAGGAGGAGATATTGCATTAGTGAGAATGGATTGAAGTAATACTGCTGTCAGAGAGCATTGACATTATAGTCCTGAGTAAGCATTAAGGTATTATTATAACAGGAAAATGTTGAGAACTGATCTTTTGTTATGTTTCAACAGTGAAGAGAACCTGAAATCCATTGTTCCCAAATCCAAAGTGAAAAGTAAAGGGCATCACTGGACCAACAGGATACTTCATGAGTACAAGGCAAGTGCTATATGATTTTATAAAGAATGTAGCTGGATACTACAGATTTATCTGATCTCCACCTCTTCAGAGCACTTAAACAAGCTTTTAAAAAGAACATTTTGCATGTTGATGTGAAAGCAGCACTGCATCAGTGACTATGTGCGCAGCCAAAAAAAACTTTACTGATGCATGTTGCTGGGGAAAAATAAACTCATGACTGAGTAGAGTGAGTGATCTAAGATGTTTCTGCTTTTCTTAGGATAATAATTTTAAAAGGCTTTTAAACTTTTTAGTCATTAACTTAAAGCTAAACAGAACCTCCTGTGGGTAGCACTGTTACCTTTTAGCAAGAAGGTCCTGGGTTTGATTCATAGGTGGGGCAGTCCAGAACCTTTCTGCAAGTTCTTACCATGTCTACATAGGTTTCTTTAGGGTACTCCGGTTTCCTCCCACAAACATGCGACCAGTTTACTTGAAGACTGTTTAATAGTCCTATAGAGCAGGGGTCACCGTGGGCCTGGTTGCCCGAAAGCACCTCATAAGTCGCCTGCGGACCTGTTCTAAAAATAGCTGCATATTTTGCATATTGATATTTGTTACCTACCTTGTTAAATTATTGTTTTCATTTACATGATCAGCATCTTCACATAGATGAATATCATTAATTATTAATAGTAACAAACTGGTGGCCCTTCGCATTAGTTGGTACCCAAAAAGTAGCTCTCAGTTTCAAAAATGTTGGTGACCCCTGCTATAGAGGGGATGCTGGTTCCAAGCCTGGATGCTGTGACGACACTAGTGGTAGCAGCAGAAACGAGGAAGAAGAAAACAGAAGTCATTTTGACTGAAACCCGTTTACCTGCCGAGGTTAAGGATTGAAGTCAGGACGGCAGTGCCTAATGTAAAGTTTTCTTCCAGAACCACCCAAAAGGGATGGGCCCAGCTGCGTCTGGTTTTTCTCAAGGTTTCTTCCAGACATTCTGGTGGAAACCTGTTTACCCGCTGAGGTTAAGGATTGCAGTTGGCACTGCAGTGCCATAATTGCTGCTCCTGCCTGATGTGACTGTTTTCTCCAGAACCAGCCAAGAGGAATGGGCTCTGCTGTGTCAGGTTCCTTTAAAGGTTTCTTCCTGGCATTCTGATTGAAACCGGTTTACACGCTAAGGCTTAAGGACTGAAGTCGAGACTGCAGTTCTAATATTGTTGCATATAAATAAAATCGACTTGACATAACTAAAAGGGAGAGCAAGCAGGTAACAAGGTCACAAATGCTATCACAGGACATGAGCACCCACCTCCTCTACCCACACCTGAGTGTGATAGGAGAGGCAGAACGACAGAAACTGAACATGATCAGCATAAGTTTCTATGACCAAGAACCCCCAGGCTCTGCCCCTTTGTCTATACTAATCAAAAGCCTGAGACAATTAATATATTTTCAGTCTAGACTCAGTGAGACTGTGTCTAAATCCTGTACTCTGGCAGGAAGATTATTCTTTGTAAGAAAATGCTCTTCCACCTGCCGTGATCTTATTAGTTCTAGGAACTATAAGTAGCCCTGTGAACGTGCTGGGTTGTAGTACTTTATAAGTTTACTCTAATATTGAAGAGCCAGACCATGTAGCTTTATAAGTTAGTATAAGTATTTTGTAATTAATGCAAAATTTAACTGGCTGAATACAATTTTCATTCAAATAAGATCAAAACTGTATGAAAACTATTTTTTCTAATATTTTCAAGACAAAAGGAAGGTATGAAATTTGCCTATAGTTAGCTAGAATGTGGATCTAATCAGAGGTTTAATAACCACACTTTTAAACAATTTAGGTACATACCAAAGGATAAGGGATGCGTTATTAAATGTAAGCAGGGGCTCTACAATAGCTGGGAGTACATCTTTAAGTAGACGAGTTGGTACGGGATAGGTACTTCTTTTTCCCAAGAAGGATGGGCCCTGTTGAGTCTGGTTCCTCTCAAGGTTTCTTCCTGTAATTTTTAGGGAGTTATTCCTTGCCACAGTTGCCCTCGGCTTGCTCGACAGGGGTTTCTGTTCGTCCTGCATTTTGTAAAGTTGCTTTGAGAC
>JAOTRQ010059292.1:0-13823 GCA_028565875.1 Hoplisoma paleatum
TATATATTCACACATTTAGGTTTCTTTCCTCAACAGTTTTTGAACGAGGCCAGCAAAAGGCTGAATAATAACAAATATTTTTGTTCACATCCAAAACAAATAACTACAACTTAGTTTAGTTCAGAAATGTTCCTCTTCTGAAAACCACGGAACACATTATGTCCTGCGGGCTGCCGTAAACACAGCAAGCGCTGTGGTAATGGTTTCATATTCACAAAGCTATTATAGAAAGAAAGGTGTGAATATAAAACTGACTTTACTGCACTAATATTCGTGCCTACAAAGAATTAGTAGAATTTAGTACCTGTTCGGGTGAAAATTATCATCCTCGGCTTGGTCTTCAAATTCTTCACTGCTTTCCGTCGTCTCCATCTTTCAAAAGCGTCTTTTGTTTAATTTGCTTGGTCACGACACATTTGGGAAAGATAACAACACATTTTAGGTTTAGCACCGTCAGACATTTGTGATCAGAAATGTTCCTTGATCAGATCACTAGGCAACTGGCAACCTGAATCCTGAGCACATGTAATTAACCTGATTCTTTAATGGTCGTTTCTTCATTACATGGAATACATTTCTTACATACATTGTTTTATTCTATATAAGGCAAAGATCTTCATGTAATACAAACAAATATATACAGATATAATATTTGCATTAATTCGCGATCCTACCGAATAGCGTCACTTTAGCGGTCAACAAAATATACACATCCCTCCGCAACCACTAACTACTTCCCCTTACACAAGTGATGTCTACTAATTCATTAACATCAACACCACATGACACACACACACCGTATACACATGGTTCTGATAGAATGGTGTCAGCGTACATTACATCGTCTTTGTCGTTTTATGAATGGTTGGTCATCGCTGATATTCAGGTGCAAATCCTGCTCCAGTGTCACGAAGTATAGATGCCTCTAGATCTGAATCATAGGGAGTTTTGGAGCTTATTCCAGCTTTTAATGAACGCAAAGCACACAGAAACACCCTGGCCAAGGTGCCAGTCTATCACAGGGCAGATGCACACACACAACAGGAAACACTCATACACAAGTGGAGAGAACACAACAAGGATTCCACCCATGCCATCACTCAGGACCTTTTTTCTGTAAGGCGACAGTGGTTTAATTGTCCAGAAACTTCCTCAGATTTTCATTTCTACTCATGCAAGACAGCTGCTCCCACTAGGGGTCACTACACTTACAATTGCAAGCTGATTTATTGGTTTGGCATAGTTTGTACACCGTATCAATATTTCCTGTTTTTAGAATCTTTGTACACCGGTACAAGGATATTGCGAATGGCCTCTCTCCAGTAAGCCAGCGAATCAAAATTCAAGCCTACAGCATCTGCACCCTCTTAGGGTTGCCAGGCTTTCCACACTAGTTGCCGAATCCATATTTATAACACACACATACACTGTAGCTGAAGGAATCTAGACCTGCGTGGACATCGGGAGGACTAGTAACCCAGTAAAAAATGTTGATCTCATAAGAGTCATAAAGTCACTCGAGTTGCCAGCACTTTCATGCTCTCCTTTATTATGCTTTGCTGTATTTCCAGGATGGATTAATTACTAAAAAGATATATTAGCTCAAATCATATCACAGTGACTCTGCTAAAGCTTCTGGAAGCAGGGAAAGAAACAGAATGTAGCTCCTGGAGACGAGCGGCTGAACCTCTGAACCTCTTAAAGAATCTGTGGGGTTTAACGGAAAAGACAGGATGTGCTTTGTCTTACTAGGATTCTAATGAATGAGAGCTCCAATCTCTCCAGGCTGTCAGTCACTCCACCCGATTGGTCTTCTACATGTGGTTTCCATGACAATATAGTAGGACCCAGCAAGCCGAGGATGCTTTCTCTGATAAAACCTGCCAATCTATTTTTTTTTCTGGCTCAACCGAATTAGATTTGGATTCAATCGGAAAAATCCACCCACCGCCGCCAAAGCCCAATTACCGCTCCACTCCAACACATTCTGCTTCCCTAATCGTCTTTGCGCCACATTTACATTTTTATTTCAATTTGGGCGTCGAATGCATAAGGGAGTCACGTCCGATTTTATTATATGAGATTCTCCTGAGCTCTTCCTATTCTGACTGATGGGATGTAATTGAATGAACAAGAGATTTCAAGGAATAAATCTAATTTTCGCCTGCACAATGCTGACATAAATTTGATTTTGCTTTAGCGTTTTTTGTTGGGGAAAATTACACTTTACAAATTCTTGTCAGTCAATGTCACAGTAGAAAAAAATGTTCAATTGCTACAAATTTAAAATCAGTCAGCGCTTTTTGTGACTTTTTTATTATCATATAAAAGCTGTAAAACTCATTTGAGATCATGAGCTGTGGGTGGCTGACAGTAGAAATGAAAAATATGTTGTTGACAACTGACCATAATTTTATTTGGCATATGATTTTAAAGTCATGGCTATTTACCTGGAATGTCTAATAAATTGAGGCTGTGGGAATTTTTAACTTGATCATGAAAGCACTGTCATCTCACACTAGGAAGATTCTGGGGTGGATTCTTGTGGTGCCTTGGTTTGTTCGTACAGTCCAAAAAACGTGCCACCAATCCCAATACTGGTGACACAAATTTATTCTATAGTTACATATTCACTAGTATTATAATAGATTCAAATTTATCGTTAAACATATACAGATGTACAGTAAAACAAAACTATTTCTTTGCATATCTTAACTTGCATGGATGTCAGAGTGCTTGGATGGAGGTCAGAGTGCAGAATCAGCCATTGTACGGTGACCCTGGAGCAGACAGGTTTAAGAATCTTGTTTAAGGACCCAACAGTGAATATGTAGCAGAGTCTGGAGTTAAACACCTAATCTTTCAGCTGATATACCAAAGCTCTACCGAATAGGCAATTTCACATGTCAAATGCATCAATTTCTATTATGTATAACATTTAGTATGTAAATTGTTTTAAATCTTTGTTGCATCTTTGTAGTAATAATTTGAGGAAGGTCGTTTTGTGTCCTATTTTGAGCGAGCTTCAAAAAGCAGGAATGTCTATATTCTGTCCTGGGGGGGAATATATACATCGCTGCTCACAAAAATGAGAGGATATTTTAAAATGAATAGGAAGCAATAAAATGAAGCAAATATTTTACTAAAAAAGTACATAAGAAAAGAAAACGAAGTTTGAAAAGGCAGTTTGATTATGCAAATATAATGAAACGCTATCTTTTATTTTAAGAACTATACAAAATACTGGAGGTTCTGGAGTATCTGCATGTTCCCTAATCTTGAAAAACACATGGACTGGACTTCACATTCTCCAGACCTGAATCCTATCGAACATGCTAGGGATGCACTGGGTAGACATCTGACAAACTGTCCAATGTTCTACTCTCACAACACTTCTTGAGCTGGACGTTGCCTTGGAGCAAGAGAGGCAGACGATCCCATAAGAAGTGCTGGACACTTTATTCCTGTCCATGCCCCATCAATGAAGGGTGTGTTGTTAGTCTTGGGTGACCCAACACCCTACTTATAATCAATGAGTGGAACTCTAGCCTGATCTGCTTATGAGTCTGTTTACGATAATTAGTACAATTTTTGTACTACTAGTACAATTTTTAAATTGCTTTATATTAATTTTAAAATATTTTTTACATTTTGTGAGCAGTGTATTATATTATATGGTTACAGCAATACTGTGTAAATACGTATTGTCAACAAAACAACATTTGACATGATGCATTTTACTTAAACCCTCAGACACGTTCACGTACATGATGGATCAGTGACTTGCACAGAGCCCCATTGAACCCCATTGATGACCTATAAATGGGATCATTCATGCCTTACAAACGCTCTATTGACTACCAGGCACAGATTCCCACAGACACTTTTCATATTAATGCTCATGAGTCATGAATTCCAGTGTTCAGCATGCTCATGGTCAGGTCTCGACTTTCATTTGACTAGACATTTAACCTAACTAATGATCTATATTTGTGTTTTCTCAGAGGGCAGTGATCACACGAATGTCCCCGGACGTTCTGTATTTGTTTAGAGTTCAAGCCTTGTGTCAGAAAGACCAGCGCAGTGACTTCAGCCAGACGCTTTTGTTTAGAGGTGCGTTTCTACCATGTTTTACATACATGTTTTATTCATACTGTTTTATTTAATCACGTTTTATTTAATCACGCTACCATTTACATTGTTATGTTTCAGCTAACACCACGAGGATATTCCAAGGCACGAGAATTGTAAAAACAGGAATGGTGAGTTGTGTCTATGATAAATAAATATGTACAGTACTAAATTGTTTACACAACTTAAAGGGAAGCAGTGCATTCTGGGAACTTCGCAAGTACAGTATGCGAAGCTACGTATCATCTAAGCAGAAAGTTGCTACTGTAAAGAATCTAAAATATAAAAGAATCTCTGATTTGGTTAACACTTTCTGGTTTCTACATAAGTCTACATTTTTGGAAGGAAAAACGTTAAACAAAAGAAGGTGTGTCCAAACTTTTGCATTGTACTGTAATTATAATCTAAAATAACTCTTGTCTTCTTTTTCTCTTGTTATTTTTTAGCCTACAGTGTCCCCAGCCTCAACAGCAGACATGGCTCCTATCAGCTCTGGCTCCTCCACCTGGTCTTCATCCGGCCTCCCATTTTCATTTGTATCTATTGCGACAGGCATGGGTCCTCCGTCCAGTGGTGGGTCGACCACGATGGCATCTCTGGTTACTAGCACATTATTGGCTGGCCTGGGTTTTAGTGGTGGGGTGATTTCATCTCTCCCAGGATCCCTTTGGCCCACCCATTCACCCAGCGTGGGTCCTACCCCAACCCGCCAACCAGGCCCTCCCACTTCGGAGCCATCCAAACCTGAATCTAATACTCTCCCTTCTGAGGAGGGAGTTGGAGCCGAAGAGGATGAGCAAGATCAGGAACGAGAGGAGGAAGAGAATGAAGATGCTAAGGACGATAGGGAGGAAGAAAAGAAGAAGAAAGAAAAGAGTGAAACGGTGGTTACAGACCAAAAACTAAAGGAAGTTCATGAAACAACTGTTTCTGTGTCAGTCCAGCCTGGGAAGGAACGAGGCAAAGGTGATGGGAACACAGAGTCTTACACAGCGCCACCTGGTGCTACAGAGGAGCGGATCTCAGATGCAACTCTTCGTACTTCAGTGGAGGATACGAGCCGACAGTTGTGGCAGCATGAAAATACCACGGCCGATATGCAGCTCGTCAGCATCCCCACACAGTCCACGAAGCCAGTCGTTAAAGACAGGGGTCACTGGCCTGTTTATATTCATACTGGTAGGTCAGCCAGAACACAGAACCTGATCAAACAAATATGTGCAACATCTCTCAGTCATACGGGTGGCACGGTGGTTGAGTGGCTGAGTTCGATCCCCGGGTCGGGCTGGGGACTTTCTGTGCGGAGTTTGCATGTTCTCCCCGTGTCAGCATCGGTTTCCTCCGGGTACTCCGGTGTTCTCCCACAGTCTAAAAACACACATGCACTTGTCCTGTAGTCTCACAAAGTTCCCACCACTTGTGGTCGTCAGGAAGGGCATCCGGACGGAAAACTCTGCTCCAAAAACATTACCGTCCTACCCCAGGAACTGGGAAAACGGATGCTAAACAAATAGATAGAGAGAGATCTCTCAATCATACATAGTACCACTTTAGCAGCTGTTCAGCCACAATAGTAATAACAGTAATAAAGAATTGTATTTATAAGCATCTTTCAGGACATTCAATTATGCTATATATTCAGATACAATTCATATATCATCATATATATATTTAATATATAATTCAGAGCAAAAACAGCAGTCAGTAAGGACATAGACAGTATTTTACGTCAGCCTGTTTAAGTCATCCTTATTAAGTCATCTTTAAATAAACTGTCAGCATTGGATTTTCACTCATTAAAAAGGCAACCGATAAATAAACCTGGCAGCCGGTTTGGGCCAAAAAAACTTGTTTGAGAGTTGTTTAGAAATAGTGGAGAAGTTTTATACAAATAAAGATGTATGTGTGGATTGTACTTGTAAGTTCAGGCTCGACAGTGAAGTATACGCTGTATTGGTTGACGTTATTTGAAATGCCAATGCATTGTGGCACATCATCCCATTGTTTTAAATGGTGCGATGCTACACAAACACAAAGTCTAAATAGCTCGTTTAAATAACCTTACTTATAAGGCAATGACTTAATAGAACCCTCATCAGCTGTTTAGGTTGACAGCAAAGCAGTGAGTTAGCTCCCAATGGTTTCAAACACATCCTAAGACAAATGACAAGCACACATTGTATACAGAATTAAATATGCTGCACAGTAGAATACAAACAACTGAAAACTGCAAAACAAGCCATGGTCTTGGAAACTTGGGTGAAACTTGGAAAGATGAGGTTTTTAAATCCTTCTTAAGAACAGACAGTGACGAGCCTGTGTGAGGGGAAAATGGAAGAGTTCCAACATTTAGGACATGCAACAGTAAAAGCTCTATCACAGAATGGAACAGAGCAAGTGGACAATATGGGGGTTTTGTGTCCCCATGATTCAGCGTGAGTTAGAGCTCTCTAACGAAGTATCTTATACATTAGAAATTATTCAGAAATGAGAAAATATTCATTTATACTTATATACAAGGACTATAAGAAATAGAAAAGACTCAATTTAATATAAACAATGTTAAAAGGAATATAAAAATAGAATTTAAAGTTACATGTACCATTGTGCAATCTGTAAATTAAAAATATCATTTTTCTGCTTCTATTTGGCATATTTTTATACATGCAATCTTTCCTATTTAATCGTGCTTGGGACCGAATTACATAGAATTCCGTAAAACGCTGAAATGTGTGACCAAAGGAGGCCCTCTCTAACTGTTTGTGTTCACGTGCATCAGCACTTATACAGATTTTACCATTCTTAATATAAATAAAAATGTGTATTCACACCGAGAGTAACCGGCACCTTTTTCAAGACAGTCATCTCGATCACTTATTTTTTGGTTGTATATAAGAAAAAAAAATTGCACTCTTTAAACAACCAACACTACTTGCATTTTTCTGTGTTATGATAGGGTATTTTAAAAAGTAGTTCCAGTAATAGTAATGAACTATGTGGTGAGAATTGATTCATGATTACAGGTATTGACAACAAATAAAAAATATATATACAATGCACTGGAATTATGCACCTCTATGGGCACACATTTGGCGGTTCTTAGAATTAGAATTGTTTATGCATGCTAATGTACATGGAGCTATTGGACAATTCAGTGTCTCCGATTTACTTGGCTGCATGTTCTTGTGACTGTGGGACGAAACCAGAGCCCCTAGAAGAAACCCAGACAGACACAAGGAACACGAGGAACCGAACCCAGGATCGAACCTTTCCTGCTGTGAGGCCATCGTGCCACCGAGAAACACATGCAACAACCATGTTTATGTTAGTGGTGTGTTTTATTTGCATGTTTTATCTGTGTGAAATCCTGAGTAAATGTGTGACATTGTGCTTGTGTAATGCACCACACTCCACCGTTATAAACCCTAAGACTCTGTGTGGTTCCACTGAGGGCTGCTAGCTGATTACGCAGATTTATATTGTTTGTTTGCGATCTTGATAATCCGTGGCTTAGTTCTAAATGGATTTGGTCTCAGATGTAGACCTTAAAATCCATTTCATTTTCATGATTTTTTTTTATTTTGAGATTTTTTGAATTTATTTACACCCCTGTGTGTTTTACGACAAGACAAGACAATATAAAGATTGTATCCGTGTTTTAACATTTGGATTTATTTTCTGTTTGTACTTTTGTTCCGGCTCTCAGAACAGAACAACATTGCCAGGGAGCCCACATCTTGGTCGAGTAGGACAGAATGGATCATCCCTGTGATGGTGGTATCAGCTCTCGCTCTCCTGTGCCTCATTGTTCTGCTTGGTGTTCTGGTTTACTGGAGGTAGGCTCTGCATCTATTATTCATGTAATAATTATTGTAGAATGTTTTAACACATTCTTCATAAAAGGATAATCATTTTATGTTGAGGTCCTAATGTTAAGAGCATATGTCAGGACATACCACTTAACATGCAAATGCGACATAGAAAACCCTGGATCGCCTTACCTGGGAATTGAACCCGGGAATCCTTGCCACTGTGCCACCATTAGTATATCTATGTTACAGGATGGACGGATGTACAGATAGATAGTTGAATGTACAGATAAATGGATGGGTGGATGTACGTACAGATAGATCTATGGACGGATGGACTGATAGATAAGCCTAAACTGGTGAATAAATACACTTGTATCACGTGTGGATCATTTGCATTCATCACACGCAACAACAACTCGATTGTTTTTATGCCCTGTACTGGCCATGTTTATTCGTTGTGAATTAAGTCTAATTTAAAGAGCCGTCATCCAGTGCTGACTCATTTTATATGTGTTATGATGCTCATTTTGAAGTTGACTTACACAGGATAATAAGGCATCCAGAATTTCAAACATTCTAGTTAGAAAGAAAGACAGATGAACACATAGTTAGGTCACTACGGCCAAAAATGTAATCTTTATTCTATTTGACCACTTGACTAGTTGTACAGAATTCATTTTCTTAGTTTATGTGATCAGCAGCAGACTTGAGTGGAGCTTTAAGAGGCTCTTTTGAAACCAGAGTTTCTTTCTTGTAGCAGCCTTGATGCTCACAGTGCTGTAAAGCTCTCTTGATTGTAATTCATAGGATTCTGACCATTTTGATGTATTTCCTCTCAGCATGAGATGACTTGAGTTCTGTGCCAATCTACTATATGTTTTTCACCCACATGGTGGCATTTACACACAAAAAAAACAAAAAGAAATAGTTTTTGGAAAATGGATTATTTCAATCTTTTAGTACCAGAAATAAATCACAAACCCCAAGCCTACCACAGTTACCCTTTTTCAGTAGTCTACAGCCTGCGTGTTTGACCTTCACTGTAAAGATTTGTAGAACGAATTGTTGAAATGAAAAACTCGCCCGTATGTGGATGATGATAATGATAATTGTGGCTGATGCAGGCAACAGTAAATCATCACCAGAAGTTTTGCATCCTGCCCTGTCACGTGCTCAATCATTCATAAGAGTGGAGGATGCAGGGCCCCAATGACCCGTGAGATTTCGAGGGGAGAAACCAAGCTGTGTTCCAATCTGCGAGGAGTACGCACCAGCCGTGATGATTTCAGCAAGCTATTAAAATGCAAGGAAATGTAGAATATTAACACCAGACGTGCAGAGCTGTGATGAATTATAAAGTTCAGATTTTTTGATTTTTTGGGGAGGTTATTTAAACGGAAACATTTTTCAAGTTTGATGAGAGAGACTGATTGAGGGGAGATGTATAAGAAAGGGAAAACGCACCATGTTGATTGTATGTTTAAAGAGGGTTAGAGTTAGGGTTTGGGTTTTATCTGGGGGGCTAGGGTTAGACCTAAGGTTAGTGTTAAGGCTAGGGTTAGGGTTGGAGTTGGAGAGGGAGCTAGGTGTCGGGCTGTGGCAGAAGCTAAGTTTAGGGTTGGGACTAGTGTTGGAGCTAGGATTAGAGCTGAGGCTATCATTAGAGTTGAAGTTAGGGTTAGAGCTAATGTTTGGGCTAGGGTTGGAGCTAGAACTGGAGCAAGGTTTAGGTTTGGTTTAAAGATTTGTCTTTGACCTGGAGCTGGATTTAACCAATAAACTCTACCTGATATAAACTCTACCTCCGGAAAACATGCACAACTTTTAATAGCCACCGTGCTCCTCTTTGTAAAATATAAATGAATAAATAAATGACATTTTTAGTGGTCACCATATTTCTAGTGTTTCAGTTCAAATCTGTTTATTTGATGAATCAAACTGATAAATATCTCAGGTTTATGATGGAGGGATGAGATATGAATAATGCATTTAATCACATGTAATCATGTGAAATCCACTTTCTGGTTTAATGATACTACTCAGACGAAGTCCTCACACAATAAACAATAAGAGGCCAGAATTTTGTCATTATCTATGTGCACCTATTTTGGCAGTCTCATCTCTGTAATAGGCAATAGACAATCTGAGCAGTGTAAGGACGTTAATAGTGAAGTGAATGAAATTGTGATTTACTTTATAGGCTTTTCAGGATTTAATGAATAATTATGTTATGAATGAGCAGAAGAGAAGCGGAAGCAAATTTGGATGCACCCTAGACGGTGCGGAATACATTTGATCTGTTATTAAAATGTCTTTAGTGTTTTGTTTTGTGTAAAGCGTTATTGCATATTAGCAGCCGTTCTATGGTTAAGACTCGGAATGTGTGTTAAAAAAAACATCTCGATAGAGCGTACCGTTAGTGTGCAATTAAAGGGGAGCATTAGGTTGCATTGATTATTAAAAAAAAAACACACACACAATCTATGGTACATTCAGCTTTGATTCGCAGCAACTTCTTAACTTCTTGTAAACTTCTGAGTTTGAATCTCAGTTCTGCTCTTTGCAGAATTGACACCAATATGAGCAATGGCGCCCTTGTCAAAGGGTGTACTTGTTGCATTTAATGACACCTGCACAATGGAACTCGATCTCCATGTGCGATGCAGAATTTCTAATCAGCCTGCCATGTGTAGGTGAAGAGAAGCATTCGGGTACTGCTCTTGTGTCGAAGGGGACGTGTATTAGTTATGGCTCGTCTTTGTCAGAAGTGAGTTGCAGCAGTAGCAGAGGCGGGAAAATAAGATCAAGTAATCAAATACAAAAGTTTGGGAGTAAAATTGGGGAATTTAAAAATAAGAGGAAAATAATACACTTTGCTAAAAGCAAATTCTTGACTTCTGAATTTAATTGGTTATGTGACCCAGCAAAAATCACACAACTTGTTATGTGTTTGGTCACAAGAAACATTTACTTCATAAATAAATAATGTACAGTATAACAAATAATAATACAGACTAAATATCATACAAGAGATTTATTATTATTTATTACTTATATTATTTTGGCAAATAAATGGTGGAGAAGGACATATTTTGTACTATATTGTCATTACGCACTTAATGCTTAGCTTATTCATCAATTAAACGTATATTTAATTTAATTGTTAATTTTTTGTTTGTTTTGTTTTACGTCACTTAAGATTTTAGATAACTACCTAATGGTTATTCTGGGCCACTTAGTGGCGGGCTCACTAGCTCATTACTCGCAGCTTGGAGAGCAAAAAAAATCAACTGACCGATGGCTCATATCTAAAAAAAAAAAACTAAGTGAACTCATAGGTGGCACCGTACTTGTATCACTATTTTCACTGTCATAGACTTTAATACAACAATTTTTATCACTTGTTACATAAGTTTTAACAGTGCAAGTTTAGATCAAAAGTCAAAAACAGTCATGGACAATTTTATATCTCCAATTCAGCTCATTTGCATGTTTTTGGACTGTGCGAGGAACCCATGAAGCACAGAAACAACATGCAAGCTCACAAAGAAAGGGTCCATCTGGGCATCAAACTTTTCAGCCCAGAATACCAATTAAAGTCACAACATTTCTGGGAAAAAATGAAGACAAAATGCAAAAATGATGAAATAATTAATTGATTAAAAAACCGAGAATACTCCATTTCAGAAAAGTGCAATAGTACAATAAGAGTATAATAATAGTATAAGTGTGTGATGCTGTGTAATTATTACAAACTATTTTTGTCAGGATCTCATTTGATTACATTTTATTTTTTTATATTAACTTTTTATGTATTTATTAATTAATTTTAATTAATTAATTTATTAAAATTAATTTTAAATATGTTTTTTACTTTTGTTGGTGACTTTCTTTGAGTTATGGACTCGGGACTGGGAATGTCAGTCTGTACTTTGTTTTTGTTTACTGTTTGTTTACTTTCTTGATTGGAGCACTGTCCTGGTCTGTCCTGTCTTTCAGTGCTGTCCAGTGTAGACAGGCAAAAAATAAATTATTTTTTCTTTAGTTTGTCAACTTATTGCTGTTTAAAATTGCAAATGCCACTCAGTGTGTTCCACAATCTGTGTTTATGTTGATATTTAGCTGAACCTCCATGTGACACGGTATTTGGTTGGATTCTTTATGTATATTTGAGTTTCTAAACTGAGTTTAATTAACGATGTTTACTTTTCAGTTTTCCATATCTGAGAGAGAAAACTTACATAATTGCGAATGCAAATTCACCAGCTTGCTGTGTTGGCTGAAATGAAGCTCTAGTGTGGCCGGGGTTAAAGGCTAATGAGGATTTATGTGGGCTGGAATCCATCTGGATGGTTTAACTCGCAGATGCTGAGAGACACAGCACTTGGCATCTTGTGCGTTTGTTTTCAAGTCTGTGTGCTTGATTTCTTTTGATGTGACAATTGGATTTGGGGGAAAAATAGAAATAGGAAAAAATAAACTTGGAGGAACACCATAGTTTCTGAACAAAGTTTCATATAATGTTCCACAAATCACTGAAAATGATATCAAATGTCTGAATTCTAAACTGATGATATCAAATGTCTAAATTCTAAATCTGCCTCCTAATAACTGATATTATGCAGGTCCTAAAGATGTGATGTAATAATTTCTTCACTCTAGGAACCTGTTTGTAATGAGTTTAGCATTTCTTTCCTATGTCTGTGTGGGTTTCTTCCTGGTACTTATGTTATATGCCAGTTGGCTGATTACCCCTAGTTATCATTTTTGGTAGTGCTGTAATTGCTGTAATCACAGCAATGAAGGCATGCGTTCAAATCCTTTCTGTGAGTACTTGTGGGTCAAATGGGCAAATGTCAAATTTATTTGTATAGTGTTTTTTTACAATAAATACCAAAAATCCCTTTGCTGACTATGGAAACTGACAGTGTCGAGGAATAACTTCCTACAAGTACGTTGAGAGGAACTGGATTCAGCAGGGACCCATGATTCTTGGGTGTTCTGGAGTATATTTTGTTGACTGACATAGTGGCATAGGCTTGGTGCCACGAAGGAACAAAATGGGGCAACATCTTAACCTCCTGTACTGAGACTGTAATTTTCCTGTTTTAAATTATGTATATTCTATTATAGAAACAAGAATAAGTAACAATCAACGGGTAACTAGAATTCTACACAATTCACTAAAGCTGTATTTACTAAATTAGGTATTTTACTTCTAGTGCCGAGACTGGATGATATTTAAAATTACATTAAATAAAAATTTTGTAAATGTGATAAAGTTATGTGATAAAAGTCTGTTGTGATTTCTGAACCCTCATGGTGCGGACAGAGAAAGTGAACAAGGTTTTTAGTCAGATGTCTGGATTAAGAAGTGAAGATGTAGTTATAAAGTGGAATTAAGTGAAAAATGTTTAAATGATTTATTTAAATATTAAAATAAATATAAATTGTTTATTGGAAAATTATTAATTGACTATTAATTTAGTTTTCCATGATTGAAAAAAAGGGAAAGTGTTATCTATGATTATAGTGATTTATAGTGATTGTATTACTTTAAATAATAAAAAAAATTTAAGGTTTATTTTTGAGGAAATACTGCATTCAAGTTTTGAGTTAAAACATTATCACCCCCTGCTGTTTCACATGAATTGATTTATCATGTTGTTTCGTTATTTTGTAGTCGCTGCCATATTGTTTACGCCCATAAATGGTGTTCTGTGCTTTTTCAAATGGAAAATTGATTGAATTGGAAAAATTCTGTAAATACGGTGGCTGAGTGGTTCGCACTGGCGCCTCATAGCCAAGAAGTCCCGGGTTCGATCCCCGGGTCGGGCTGGGGACTTTCTGTGCGGAGTTTGCATGTTCTCCCCGTGTCAG
>JAOTRQ010059301.1:0-13822 GCA_028565875.1 Hoplisoma paleatum
GGTCGATCGGAAATGTGAAATTGTCCAGTAGTCACACAAGTTCCCACCACTTACTGGTGGTTGTCGTCAGGAAGGGCCTCCAGACGGAAAACTCTGCTCAAAACATTAACATCCGACCCCAGGAACTGGGAAAACGATAAACGAATAGAGAAAAAGAGAGAGATATTATTATTATTATTATTATTATTATTATTATTATTATTATTATTATTATTATTTTCTGTGTGGAGTTTGCACATTCTACTTTTGTCTGTCAAGGTTCCCTCTGTGTATCGTCCCACTGTCCAAAGACGTGCAGTCCGGTTGATTGGAGACACCTAAACTGTCCTCTGTATGTTTACTTTTTGTACCATGCAACAGTGACCTGTTCAGGTGACCTGTTCAGGTGTTTAGTGTATCCGGCTCACTGTGACTGATGGATCCGTGGATAATCAGCGCTGTCGTCTCACAGCAAGAAGTACTGAGTTCGATTTTCTTTTCTTCACTTATTGTCAGTCTGTTTCCGTGACTGTAATTGTTCGGCTGTGCTTTCGTCTAGCACACCAGTGCCGAGAGTCCCGGTCGACCCCCCGGGGAAAGTCTGTGTCTCGACATCACTATGACATCATCGTTATAGCGACGGTCCTAAACTAAACAGGATGATCATGTCACTCACATCGGTGCAAGTCTGTTGACTAGAATAGGCGATAAAAACAGACAGTAAATACAAGTTTGACTCCAGTCTGTCGTCGGCTGTAAAGAACTGATGATGGGTTTCACACAAACAGATAGTTGTTAGTTCAGAGTGCAGCTGTAAAGCATCGACAGAACGGACTGGAGGTGCACAGGTTCCCTTCAGTGCTCGGTCATTAAATCTCAGCAGAAATGATCTTCCCAAACCCCCCCTAAAGTCTATCCATCGAATTACATTCTGCTGGTTATTTTCACAGCACAGGTCAGTACCGGGGCCGGTGCGTGATGAAAAAAAAAAGAACAAAGAAAAAGAAATCAGACAAAGCAGAGGCACCGGGAACGAGTCTCAATCTGTCCGTTTAAATTCCAAACCAGCAGGTTTTCTACAGGGAGACGGAAAAAGAAGTTTAATGGAAATAAAACGACTAAAACAATCTAATAATGAATTCGTATTTTAATTTTGCAGGGTTCTGTTTTCTGCAGCTTAGGATATCAGGATCTGCTAAAGAGCAGTTTAGAGTTTAGAGCAGTTTCAAGCATTTTACGGCCCGCGGGCCAGACAGGGATGCTCAAAGGGCTATACGTGGCCCGCCTGCCGTCAGACATGAACACAAATGTACACGTATTTATGCTGTACATGTAACACACCTGTGCTGCCATGACGGACCATTATCAAGAAAACTGTGATGTCATCATTGCTTATTTTATTTTATTGTTTATTCTTACAGGATTTATTTTCCTCTTTGACTTCCATCACAGGTCCTAAATGTGCATAAATGTTTACAGAATTTACAGAAGACGATTGCTAAGGTACTACGGCTTGCAATCAGATGGTCATCGGGTCAAGACCCACGCTGACTACCCCTCCTCCCCTAAAAAAGCCCTTGTAAAGCACCCAGATGGTGTTTTTAATTATAAGTCGCTCTGAATAAAAGCTGAAGACGGAACGTAAATGCGATTGAACCCGGGACCTTCTCACTGCAACACCTGAAAGGTTTTTTTTTCTTTTTTCTTTCAAACTCTGACAATTAAAACTTCTTTTAACTTCACCGCGCACAACACGGATCCATAGATGAGAAACCAACGTTAAACTGCTTCAGTAATGAGTCGCAGTGAAAAGACTCGGTTGAGAAGAAAACAAATAATATAAATATATATATATATATAATATATAATAGAAGTTTCATTTGAACGTATCTGGTTTGACTGTAGGCCTGTAATTTTGTTGTGTGCACTAGAGCGTTAGATTGCTGTAGCTTATTAAGCACCGAATTCAAGAGCCAAAATTTCTAAACACAGTATTAACATTTCACATCTCCGACATCACGTATCGCCGTATCTTAGCAACAGAGGAACTGGATGGATTTTAACTAGACCACCGCTGCTACGTGTATTAGATGAACTTTGTTTCTTTGGTCCAGTTTCAGACAGACATAACACTCTGCATAATGGACGACCATTATCTACAGCCCGACTCCTAAACTCTCTTTAATAGATGTTGGTTTTAGTCGGAATGATTCGATTTCTGCATGTTTCTCACAAAGACTTGCTTACTTTCCCTTCTCCCCCCTCGCTTGGTGAAATAACTGCAACGCGTTTTCACCAGCATGAAAACATCTGGGAAGTCTTTGAAATTGCACGAAATGTTTTGCCAGAAGATTTCAGAGCCTGCCGCTGGTGCGACAGCGCTCTGAGGACCCTGTCGAGGCAGAAACATTTCACAGCTCAGATTTCAGCTTCAGTCTTTCTGGCCAGCGAGGTTTTGCTGGGGAGAGACACGAAAACGTGTCCGAAATCTGACAGGCGAACTTTGATTTCTTTCATGCGGTGGAATCCGAGTTATGAGTAATATTATAGTAGTGTTTTGTGCATGGTTGCTATGAGCTACAGAACGTCGTTACTTGAAATGATGATGTCATTTGACGTGAAGACTGAAGTTGTTACATCATCTACACATCTAAGCCGGTTTATGGTCACGACTCAAGTGCATCAGTCACAAGGCGCTACAATAGGGCTGCCCACTGGACCGGCTATGTGTGCTCGCTGCTGCCCCCTGGTGTGTGTGAACGTGTGTTGTGTGTAAAAAGCGAAAACAAACACAAACAAAAAAAGCTCTCCATCCTCTCCATGCATCCAGTATCTGCTTCCAAGTTCCAGTCTCTCCAATTAAGTTGACTTGAGCTGCACTACCAACAAGATACCACTGTTGGGCCCCTGAGCAAGGCCCTTAACCCTCAAATGGCTCTTATGTTGTGTACACTTGTCAGTATAAGCGTCTGCTAAAAGTGGAAAATTGAAACGTAAAAAGCGTTTGTGTGTGTGTGTGTGTGTGATTGTGTGTGTGTGTGCCTGTACCCAGCAACAGACTGACGACCTATTCAGGTGTTTCGTGTATTCACAGATTACGTCACTGTGACCCCGGGGTGGGATTAAACATGTGCTGGATGAATGGATCATTTGAAACAAAGTACTAATTAAAAAAAATAAAGAAATGGAGAAAGTAAATAAAAGCTAATAGATTTAATTGCATTCTTTGTAGTCTAGATTAAAAACAACATTTTATTTCTTTAATGTTTGTAGAGAAATATTCTCAACTGCAGAGAATCTTCTCAATTCTATTTCGCTTTTTTTAATATAACCGTCAATTAAATCCGATCGCCGAGGAGTCGCCGTTGTTAGCTTTGCATTATTAATGCTATTATTTATTTATTATAACATTCACATATTTAAATCAAGCCTTTCATATTGAAGTAATGTCTGGAATGAACTCCCACGCGTGCCGCCGACACCCTGAGCACAAACAGGTTTAAACGACACCGATGTTTGTTTCCTCACACATTAGTGAAGACGAATGTAAACGCAGGTGGAAACGTCGCCCCGGGACGGCGTCTTTTCCTTTAACAACACTTTCTGCTCTTTAATTACATTCTTCACTAAGAGAAAAAGGTGTTTTTGTATTATTGGGTTCGAACGGTTCACTCACAAGAGTGCACATTTACGATAATAGCGCCGTCCCGAACGACACACACACACACACACACACACGTCGAGTTCCCGTATCATGGCGTCTGAGAAACACCAGAAAAACCGAACGTCCGACCCCCAAAAAAACATCGTTCTCCTGAACATCGCTGGTTGTACATCTGTCGTATCGGGAGATCGTTTAAGTGACGGAATATTGAAGAAAAAAAATGCTAACCGTAAGCTAAATGCTACCACGCGCAGAACCGACGTCGTTAGATGTTCGGCTCCTTAAACGAATCGGAATCGTTTTATTTATTTATTTAGTTTTCCATAACATAGGAAGTGTTAAAACCCTCGTGCTGTAAGTTGTTGTGTGTAATCGAGTGTCGCATTGTGTTGTGTTCTTGTGTTAGTCAGTTTGGCGGATAAACTGCTGAGTCATTCGAGCGCTAAAGCTAAGTAGCTTATCAGCGGATGTGTAGCATTATCGTCGTTACGACGCCATCAGATGTGAGTCCGTAGACGTCAGGACTAGATTACATTGTGCAGTTCTCATCTGTGAACTATAAATGGGAGGGTGGGGAAGGTGTTCGGCACCATCCCGGGTGTGATAGGTGAATAAAACGGCATCCTCGTTGCCATTAAATTCGTCATTATAAGTCACCGGGTTCCATCCGTCGCTCCGAGGCTCGTTCGACATCCTGGAACCGTCGACCGTGGTGGTGGTGGTGGTGATAATAAAACGCACTTGACTCGTCTGCTTTGGGCTTCTGATTTACCAGCGTTCCCGTTCGGCCGTGCTTCATCAGTGACGTTATCTATCATTAAAGTCCCGTCAGTGCCGCAGTCACGTGACAATTAAAGTCGGACCGTGATTTTAGTGACATCACGACGTGTCGGCGTGACGACGGTGCAACTCGAACCTCTTTCTAAAGTGCAGACGCCAGATTGATGCCTCAGCATCTGTACACAAACTTTTATCGTCCCTCTGTTCGCTGGGCTGTTTATGGTCGGATCCATTTCAGTGGAGCAGAGGCCATTCAATAACACACACACACACACACACACACACACACACAAAGGTAGAAAGGCTTTGTTATTCAGGCTGGTGTGGATCTCGGGAGCAGGACGGTGTGACAGACTGTCAGCAGATCAGATGTCTGTGTGGAACAGAATTCTCGTTCCTCCGGGAGGCGACGTTCTGTCGGCTGGGTTAAAAAGATGCTGCCCGTGCAAACATCTCGTCTTTTCTATTTAAAGCACGAACACAAACATCAATCGTACATCGAGGACGACGCTCGTGTCGCTCAAACTTCACAACCATGTTGGTTTTGTGTTTTTGTTTGCTGTCTGTCTGTCTGTCCAGCTGGGAGATTCGTCTCTGATCCAGAACCTCGTATATAGAAAATAATACAATAATACAATCTGTCTGTCTGTCTGTCTGTCTGTCTGTCTTTCTGTCTGTCTATCTACATAGCTGTCTATCTATCTCTCGATCTATCTATGTACCTGTCTGTCTGACTATCAACTGTTTATCTATCTGTCTGTCTGACTTTCAACTGTCTATCTATCTCTCAATCTATCTATGTACATGTGTGTCTGCCTTTAAACTGTCTGTCTGTCTATCTCTCAATCTATCTATGTACCTGTCTGTCTGACTATCAACTGTCTATCTGTCTGTCTGTCTGACTCTTAACTGTCTATCTATCTGTCTGTCTGTCTATCTATCTCTCGATCTATCTACATACCTGTCTGTCTGACTATCAACTGTTTATCTGTCTGTCTGTCTGACTTAAACGTTCTATCTATCTGTCTGTCTGTCTGCCTATCTGTCTGTCTGACTATCAACTGTTTATCTGTCTGTCTGACTTAAACGTTCTATCTGTCTATCTCTCTGTCCCTTAATTGTCTATCTGTATTTCTATATGTCTACCTATCTGTATGTCTATCTGTCAACTGTTTATCTATCTATCTGTCTATTTGTCTGTCAATATATCCATGTCTGTCTGTCCTTTAACTGTCTATCTGTATTTTTTATGCCTATCTATCTATCTGTCTGTCTGTCAACTGTCTATCTATCTATTTATGTCTGTCTGTCCAAAACTTGCAGGCAGATTATTGAGAGATACAGACTTATCCGACTCAAAAGATACATAAACCAGTGCATCACAGTGCCAGTCCCATGCCCAGATAAATAGGGAGAATTATATTACGTATATAGCGTTATCACCGGAACAAATGAGCTGCTGTGATTTTTCCCTAAAACATTTAAACCTCGAGCTTCTGTTTAATCGTGCAGCAGACAAATTCAGACACGCGACAAATGTTCTAATTTACAGAGAGTTTACAGCGAGGAGACGAAACAGAGCCATTTATAGGCCACACGGTGGCGGGCGACGGCGGCAACCGTAGCGACCGTGGCGGCGGGTTTGTTGTGTAAGACGAACCCAAAGCAGCGATCGAGGTGTAAAATTTCACCTGAATGTCAAACACTTGTTTCTCTTTCTTTTCCTGGCGTCGCTGTGTTGGTCTCGTCGGCTCCTCATTAATGAGCCGCCCACACCTGAAGGTTCTGGAAGGTACGGACTGGTGAAAACGGGTCCGTGCCAATTATCATGAAGTGAGATGAGAGCGGAGAGAAGTGATGGATGATGTTCCCGCGCTGGATTTCCGTTTTATAGTTATTTTTAAAGCAGCTGAGGGTGGCGCGGCGGCTAAGTGTGACGACGTGTCGTTTGGCTTTTATTTTGGCGGATGTAATTCACCGCCACGACGCTAGGAGGCGTCGGATGCTTCAGAGTTCTGTCATTTTATGTCGTGTGTTTACTCTCCAGAACGAGAAGGTTCAGTGTTTGTTTATTCCACGTCCGGTTTGAATGTCTCGGAGGTCACGCCGCCGCGAGGGTTCGTGTTGGCGCACGTATAAGTCTTATATAGAGGAGGGAGCAGACGGGGGGGGGAGGTGTTGCTCCGGGGTCCTATCTCGTCCTGTCTCGTATCTGTTTGTATCTGCCGGCATTGCGACTCACGAAACAGTGAATTGTAGTGTCCAAGCGGTCCCAAGCCTGGATTAATTGGATGGATTATGTCAGATAGAGCAACCCGTTAGAAAAAAAAACCTGCTCTGGCGCCCTCTATTGGGAGCAGGGTGAAAAGATTTATTTCATACATGTAAAAGGGCAGTTTTGTGGTTCTTTTACTAAACAGTAAGTGTTTTTCTATATTATATATTATATTATTATTTTTTAATAAATATATGATTATTTGATGTATAATATCTAATGATATTAGGGGCACTTTTACGTTTACAAACTGCCGCCGTCCTGACCGCAAGAACGACTTTATTCCGTCCCCAGAGGCAGTAAATATATATATATATAAATAAATAAATAAATAAATAAAGCCGGTCCGCGCTATAGTGCAAACCGTGGCATCGTAAAGTTTAATTTTCTTTTTATGAAGCCCACAAGTTAATGACGCACACAAAATAAAGCGTATTTGCCTTCTCTCTCTTTTTATTTTTATATTAAATCTGTGCTCCATAAATAGTGTCGTCGGCTGAACGTACACTCGACTCGACTTACAGTGCCGACTTCAGAGTAAACGAAATAGACCTTTAAAAGCAAGTCGCCATTTAAAAGCTAATAATGTGCTTTGATAGAGAACGGGGGGCCCGAATATAAAGGCCTGTGCGGCCCACTAATGATACCACGACTTCATTCAATCACGCTCGTCTGTGCTTCAAGCAAACGCGCTTTCCTTTCCGCCGCTCTAATATTTTATTACATCCTTCTTCTTTTTTTCTTCTACCTCGTGAAATTCGATTAGATTTGCGTACATGCTTACAGATTTTTTTTTCATTTTCTTTCTACATTTCTACAATTATTATCTACAATTTTCTGCAGGGCGACACGGTGGTTCGGTTAAAGTCCAAAAACATGCAACTATACAGTCCTGTAGATACCTGGGACTAGTTGGTACGTTCTGTTGTCTGTCCCAAGCTGCTGGGTTTTAACGGGGTCCTCCTACAGTCTAAAAACATTCCGCCATATTATCCTCTGGACACCTTGTATCTACGTTGACAATACGTTCTGTTGTCTGTTCCAAGGTTCTGGGTTCTCCAACAGTCCAAAAACATGCAACTATATTGTCCTGTAGATACCTGGGACTAGTAGATACATTGCACAGTTTGTCCCAAGGTTCTGGGTTTCAATAGGGTCCTCCAACAGTCCAAATACATGCAGCCATATTGTCTTCTAAATACCTGGGACTAGTTGGTACGTTGTGTTGTCTGTCCCAAGGTTCTGGGTTCTAGAGAATTCTCCAACAGTCAAAAAACATGCAGCCATATTGTCTTCTAAATACCTGGGACTAGTTAGTACATTGTGTTGTCTGTCCCAAGGTTCTGGGTTCTAAGAGAATTCTTCTAGAGAATAAACTGTGTTGCCTGTCACAAGGTCCTGGGTCCTCATATAGTCCAAAAACATGCAGCCAGATTTATAACATTGAACGATTTGTCCTGTTGTTTGTTTAGAACAATGGATCATGTCGCCGGTCACAAGGTCCTGGGTTCTAAAAGGTGCTCCCACTGTCCAAAAACATGCAGCCAGATCTATTAGAGTCACCGTACGGAATTACCCATCATTATCAAACCCTGGAGCGACCGTGCCATTTTATTACTGTTTCAATTATGTGATGTGTCTGGGGCTGATAATGATGCTTATTATTATTGTTATTAATATTAACAAAATCTAAAGTGTTTTTACACTGGATGCCCTTCCTGACGCACTACCTGACGCATCAGGAGCGGCGTTCATCCAAGCGGATCAGGGTACAGGATCAAATTAGCGAACAGAGATGTTAATCAGTGGTTTTTGACAGCGTTTAGAACATCCGTAATGGACGTGAAGCGATGAAGTGTTTGTTGTAATTATGATGCTCACAAGCGAACATGAACGTACGACTCGGAGACGCCGGGCGCGGCCCGTCAAGCCGAGCAGCTCGCGCTCATTAGCCTGAAAGCGCCCAGACAGCAGATGTACACGAGCGCTTATTGATGTTGTTTCCTACGCAAGTAATGAACGTCGCCCGTAACCCGTCTCACATCTGTCCAGAGAGAGGAGATTAAACTGAACGGTGCCATTTTTTCCCTCTCCCTCCCCCCTTCCTACGATTAATTGGCTACTTAATTAAATCAGGCCGGTAATGAGCGCAGCCTCATTGCCTCCGCCGAGCCAAAAAAAGGAAAGGAGAAATAAATTTTATTTCACGGGACGCTTTAATTGTTCCTCGATACGGATCGGATGACGTCGCATAAACAGAGTCCGAATCGATCGGGCCAGATTTACCCGCCGTGCATAAATTACGCCGACTGGTCTGATAGATATTATTAGTTCCCATCATTCTTCAGGTAATAGCCCAGATTATTATGTCATAACTGACAGCAACAAATGACCCAGCTTAAGATATGACAGGAAACACAATTCCCATTTTTTTATTATTCCAGGAAAGAAAAAGAAAAGAGAAAGAAATCAATAACAGCGCCGGGAGTCAGGACACGGTGCGGAAAAATCCATCCCCGGTCTCGACACCTTTAACACATTTAAGCGACTCGCTTAAATACAGCGCCAGATGCACGTTTTAACGGTTACATGATACCCCACACACACACACACACTCCCCGACAGCTTGGTCACTTCGTCCGGGTGCGAAGGTCAGCTCTACTAACGATCCTAAAGTGGCCGCGTGGAAATCGGAGCGTTAGATGGGAGTCACTTTTAAATACCGCCGGCTGAAGATCGGATTCGTCTTTCAGACTGGCTGCACGACGGCAGTCGGAGTCTCGTCTCTTCTCCAAACGCTTCAGATCTGAAGCCAGAGATCCTGCTTCACAGGTCAAGTATGGAACAAATGAAACCTGTTTTTTTAATAAGTCTGAAGGTCTATGGGCTCTACAAAACATCACCAAATCAAATCTCTCCCACGTCAACAAGACGTTACGAGTTTCATTCTTTCTGGTTTAAGACTGCTAATAAACTGTGAGCTGGAAACGTTTTACATTCTTCAGATTTATGTTTTAATTGTCTTAAATTTATGTACAAATGTCGATCAAACGTCGTTTGTTTGCAATGTTGTTTGTTTCTGGAATGCGAGTAGCAAATCGCAGAAAGTAGAAAAGTCCTGGGTTTGATTCCCGGTCCGGGGGGGGGGAGGGGGTGGGGCTTCCTATACCGAGTTTGCATGTTGTCTTTGTGTCAGCATGGGTTTCCTCCGGGTACTCTGGTTTCCTCCCACAGTACAAAAAGCATGCACTAGATTGATTGCAGTCGGACACGATTGGAAACGGGTAAAACCACAACAAATATACACACTATCTTTATATAAATATGTTCGAATCTGTGAACACAAGCTAGGGGGCAGCAGTGAGCACATGGGGATGAATTTTTTTTATTATTAATATTTTAAAATTGGTATAAAGACGAGAAATTTCCACAATCTGGCAACACGGGTTAACAAATGTAATGCTTTCCGGTGATGGAAAACATAAATGAAAGATATTTCTGTCTTCTTTGCTTTTTAAGAACGAGACTCAGTCAGAAAAAAAACATGTTTTTTTTATCAAAATGTCCATTAAACTAAATGAGTTAAATGAGTCCCTGCTGTGCCTCCTTGGCTGGGTCGCTGCTACGCCTCCCTGCCGATGTTCCCCTTAATGTTAGTGGACTCAAATGTAATATTTTAAACACAGTCGAGACTCTGGAGGGTCAGGGGGTGGGGGGTCGGGGGGGATTAGAGAGGTTAGAATGTAGATTTTAAAAAGACTTTTCATCACTGCACTTTTATTCCGTTATACACCGCTGAACACACATTAGGGGGCAGTAGTGAGCACGTAAGACTCTTTGTATCGAACCGGCAACCATCTGACCACAAAGTCGGGTTCTTTAACAGCCAGGACCACCCCCATCTCAATCAAATAACAACTATGTACCGTGAGATTCATCCACAACATCTACTTGGCCTGTTTGTACTGTGCAGTGCTGGCTTAGTGCTTAAGGTACTACTAAACTAGCAATCAGAAGGTCGCCAGTTCACGTCTCATTACCACCACGGATGCCGCTGTTGGGCCCTGAAACAACTGGACTCGTGACTTAAGCTATCTAAAGTTTATAAAAGCTAATCTAGAGTTTAGAAAAAAGGTCGGGGTGGATGGAGGGGGGGTGTTGGTGGGGAAGGGGGGGGTGTCTAGGAGGGGTAGCGAGTCAAACACAGAGGACGGGGGCACAAACAAGGGCACCGTTAAGCAAGTCATAAACGAGGGGCAGTAAAGAGAATATGAATGAAACAAATTAATAGTCTGAGTGTGTAGACGGCAGATGAGCTGTGTGTGTGTGTGTGTGTGTGTGTGTGTGTGTTACGAGTTGATACACCACAGCGCCTGTTAGTGAGTGGGATATACCACGCGGTGAGGGAACATTTTATCTCTGACGACCGGATCTGAGCGGTCTCTCTAATAAATACTGCAATGCTGCAGCTCTTGAGGGTTGTTCTGCCGGGGTCCAGCGTCGATAATAACATCGGCCCCACGTCACCGGTGACACAAACGTGTCCGAACACACAGAGCGGCGCAGTTACGCAGTTACGCAGTTACGGGGCTCATTGGGAGCTTAAGAAGGACCGATCTGATATTCAGAAGCTGTACGTTCATGTATTGATGTACGAGCACTCAGCACATTTGGATGCGTATTTACTAAGTAAAAAAAATTAATAACAAATAAAATGGAAACGATTTTACATTAAAAGTTTGAAGTTTGGAGGATTAATCGTTGCTTCTCCAGAGCCGTGCGGCTCTTTTCCAAAATTGCTGACATTAAGCCGCAAGTCATTCGCTTGTAATCCGGCTCTTCTGACTGGGTTCCAAACATCTTAAAATCCAGATCTGTTCAGATTTACGAGAAGATCCCAGCATCGGTTTGTTCCGTTCGTTCAGCTCTCAGACCTTCGTCTGTTTTATCCGAAGCGACTTATAATGACGACGGAAACGACATTTAGAGCGATCGAGGGCCTCGCTCGGGGGACGGGGCCCAACATTAGCATCTTGGTGCTTCAGGGGTTCGAACTCTGTCTCTCAATCAATGAATCCATTCATCTATCCATCCTGCCTGTCTGTCTGTCTATCTCTGTCTGTCTATCTGCAGGTCTATGTGTCTATCTGTCCATGTGCTGGTTAGACTGTATGTCTGTCTGTCTATCTATCTATTTATCTATCTACCTAAGAATCCCATCTGTCTGCCTGCCTGTCTGTCTCTGTCTGAATATCTGTAGGTCTATGTGTCTTTTTGTAAATGTGTCTGTTTGACTGTCTATCTGTCTATCTATGTATCTCTGTTTGTCTGTCTGTCTTTAAGTATGTGTTTATCGGTCCATGTGTCTCTCTGGCTGTCTGTCTGTTTGTCAATCTACCTATCTATCCCGTCTGTCTGCCTGTCTCTGTCTGTCTGTCTATTTGTAAATGTGTCTGTTTGACTGTCTGCCTGTCTGTCTTGTCTATCTATTTATCTCTGTTTGTCTGTCTATCTGCCTGTCTATTTGTATGTGTTTATCTGTCCATGTGTCTGTCTGTCTGTCTGTCTGTCTGCATAAAAAATATTCTATACTGTTAAATGAAATCTGATTAGATAATCGTGACAGGCGACTCTTCTATTCGATGGACCGTATGCATGATATACAGGTGTCAAAACTACCCTGTCTGTCTGTCTACCTGTCTGTCTGTCTGTATATTTTATTATCTATATATCTACAGTAAATCATCCGTCATCGATCTGGATCGACAACATTTATAAACAATTATTTAGTGTCATGAAGTCACATCGCATCATTTTGAATGTTATTCTCTGTTTACTTTGATGTTCACATGTTCACAGGGTTTCATTCGTGAGGTCACAAATCTACAAAAGTACAAACGTTGTTACAGTAACGAGCCGTTTAAATGAAAATAAAACCCAGAGTCCTGATCCTCATCACCACCACCGAGCCTCATCCACGCCGACTCGGGCCGCTGCTTCCCAATAACGTCTCACATTTCTGTAAGCACATTATCACCTCCCCATCTGTGCAAAATCCGGATGCCAAGTTTTTCCTTTGGGCTGAGTTAGAATATCTACGAACTACATTAGGCTCCGAGTTTTACATCCAAGAGACTCGGCGTGAAATCAGAACATGCTTTTGATTTATCGATTGTGCACGTGGCTCCAATAAAATAATAATAATAAAAAGAAGAAAAAAGATTTCCATCCCCCCCCCCCAACACTCACACACACACCCACACACACACATCCAGTCTGAACGAGTCGGGGGCATTTAAATGTCACTGCGCATCTTCACGCGACAAAATAAATGCCGCGTTTGTCAAACTGCTGATTTAAACTTTCCTCGGAGGGGTAAAGGTTTCTGTCCCCCGTGCTGATAGGTCTGAATTAGCATTCCTGATACGTACTGATCACCGATGAGGTCTATGACGCCCTTGTGGGCTGCTCCTGCTCTGCAGTGGTCAGTAACTGCGATGGACACTCGTGAGCTGAAACTCGGAACGTCTCTTCGTCACTAAGGCAAGGGCACACAGAAACACCCCGGCCGAGGCGCCGAACGGACGGACAGGTTTTTAAGTTCAAGTCTCATTCTTATCACGTCGTGGGACCTTAACACTCCGTCCGACTGTGTGGAACGAGCATCCGCCTTAAATCTGTATCAAGATTGGCACCATAGTAACAGTTCAGATGAAATCCCACCCCCCAACGCAGGCCATACAAGAAACGCAAAACGCAACGTTCATCAGCGACAGGCTGCGTTATTGTAATGACCTCCAGAATTATCTTCCAAAAAGTCAATCAGACAGCTACAGCTCATTTAGAACATCGCTGCCTGAATATTAACAAGGACCAAGAGAAGTAAACACGTTTACTCTGGAGACCACCGACCATTTAGCTACAGAATAGACTTTTAAATAGCTTCGTCTGTTTATAAATCAGGGAATTCTGTAGTATCTAAAATTCTCCACTATGCTGGAAATGTCTCACACTGCAGTATTTCTACAGAGTGATTAAAACGATAGATCACAGACAGACAGACAGACAGACAGACAGACAGACAGACAGACAGACAGACAGACAGACAGACAGACAGACAGACA
>JAOTRQ010059311.1:0-13821 GCA_028565875.1 Hoplisoma paleatum
TATTCTGCTTTAAAATTATAACATTTACCTTAAAAATGTATTAAGTCTATATTTTCAGTTGCAGTTGTTCATAAACATATGGTAAAGTCAGATACACTCAAATGATGATGCATGAAATAAGGATAATGAAAAAGGGATCGAAATACTGATGCACTCTACCCACGATGCAATTCAACTGAAATTGACTGGTTTCACATTAACATATTTTAAAATAGCTGGAAATCACATCAAAGCGAAGACAAATTCTGACAAGGAGTCATTTTACTATTTCTTTTTTTATTTCAAAAAAGAGCAAAACACTTCATTTGTTTATATTTAGTTTATTTTTGATATCCAAACAATAGAATGTCCTCTTTTTCTGGAGTAGGTAAAAACTTTTTAAAAAAGTAGGTAAAAAAGTTTAAAAATGTATAACACCAGTGCCCTCTGCTGTTTAAAGCGAATATTCATCTGAAATGATTTAAATAGTGCACCAAGTGAATCGATTATTCAAGCTTCCTAGTGAATTCTTACATTCTTGGTGCAAACTTTTCAATACTTTTTTGTGTAAATCCTTAAGGCTACTTCCTTTAGATGGCATGGTTTTTATACCGTTTGAACAAGCCTTCCAATTTATCAAATCCTTGGTGCAGTTGTTATAGCTCCTGTTACGGACAGGGTCATACTTTAAAAGCCAGGGAGCAAAGAGCAAAAAAACTAAATCAGGAAGGAGTCAGATTAAGATTTAGATTTCACAGCAATAAAACAAATCTTCTGTAGATCGACCCACTAGTCTACACTAACAGTAAGCAGCAGCACATGCCATATATAAGTGTCCAATAAAACACGAGTGCTAAGCTACCTCTGTAATACTGACAGAAGAAATATCTAGCTGTTTATGTAAACTCAACAGTAAAGAATCTGTGCGCTGAGTACATACCTGCACACAAGGGTGGCGATGATGACGCACCAAGCCGTACAGCAACAGTCAGCGTTAGGCTGCTCACTGCTCTTCTTTCGACGGCAGCAGAGCCAAAAGGAGTAGAAAAGAAGGAAAATCAGATCAAGGGCCAGGCAGGCCAGAGCCACCGCTCCCAGCAGCAAAATAGACTGGAAAAAAGAAAACAAATAAAAAAACAATAAAATGATAAGCATCAGACTTGGATTTGAAATTGCAACAACAGGTTGGAGACAGTGGCCTGGTGGTTAGATTGCCAGTTCGATTCTAGCAGTATCACTGCTGCGATCAAAACAGGAAAACGATCATCAATACAATCAATGTACCGTTGTGCTGAATATTGTTCGTAGTTACATTTAAATGGGATTTTTGCTACAAAAGATGTCATGGTACAAATAAGAGAATGCCATAACTGAAATCTGCAGAAACATCTGAACAATTGTGTTAGTAGCTCTTGCTGATACAGGTAAAAGTATTAAGGGCGGATTCTATCGAAAGCCTTTAAGCTGGCCTATAAGGTTAGACTTTGGACTGTGTGAGAAAATCTGAGCCCTGAGAGGTACACAAAGGACTCAGATTGCACCACATGGGACAAACGGACATAAATCAAATTCAAATAGACTATTCGAGAGTCATTAGCACCGATACAATTCTGCCCGCAGCAATAGTGTTTCATACAGATGTGCTAACTGAGCACTGGGATTCAACTCAAATGTATTTTGCCATTCCAAAACACCAATTGTTACCATTTTCAAATGCTTAAATATGCAACAATAAATTGCCTAAATAGCTATGGTGACTCCAGCTAAACCTCACCTAAACATAATTTGTCAAATTAAAGTTATCACTTTCTTCAAAGCCCAAGATTCTTGAAAGACTGTAATCATCTCAAATGAAGCCCACCATGACTGCATATGTGGAGGAGTCACTGACTTGGCATCCAGTCAAATACGTTAATCTTATCACACCCGTTAAACGCTCCCAGTCACTACGTGAGCATTTAGAGTCTCCTGAAATCATAGTCTGTTGAGTCCTTTCAACCTGTGCCAAGATGTCCTTTAAAATCCTTGCAGGAGATCGCAGCCTGAGAGAAACAGTCATGAGAGTGCAACTGTGGATGCACGGCCAAGTCATCAACATCTGATCGAATTAAATCTTCTTACCAATGGTCATTTTGAAGTAAAAATTTTTATTTAAAGACTGCGCTGAGCAATAAGGACACACTACATTATGCTTTAATGTATCTTTAAACCTCAATGGATCTAATGGAGTTGTAATACAATTATAAAACTAGGTAAGCACTTATTGTAGGAGACATTATCTCACACGTTTTTTTTTAAACACAGTCCTTATTTGGCACACTTCCTAAATATACTCCAGTAACTAAAACGTCAGTAGATACTATATACTACTCCCTAAAGTAACTCCCTAAAAACGCACAAATTCTGGATGTAGTACAAATGTCTAAATGCCAATTTTTATGGTTAAAATGCCAAATTTGTCTATTTACATTTTCAGAATTTAGCAAATGCTTTTAAACAAAGCGACTTACAATTACAATGCAACACCATTTTTGAGCAAATAAGGGTTGAGGGCCAACAGTGGCAAAATGGTGGTAGCGGTGTTTGCTTGTACAGTATTTGTTTATTTTTAACAAAACGGTATTAAATGTATTTTAATGTCACATTTCCATGTTACATCAATGACAGAAAATGGTTACTTATAACACAATATTTGTGGGCAGTCATGCAAACTCTACACATAAAGAACCTGGACCACCACAACAGGGGATTCAATTGGACCTTCCAATAGAAATACAGTGAAAAATACATACTCAATAATAATGAATGACATTGGCTGTATATGACAAATTTGCTAAATATACATTAATATTTGTTTTACCAACTGTAAAGTATTATTACTTAATCATTTAGAGTTAAAATGAAATAAAAAAATATAGACCGAGGCCACATACTCTGAACCATGACTTTGTTTTGTAGTACTAACTAATGCTTAAACAAAATCTCAGCAGAACCTCTTTTTTGTCCATGCATTCTGAACAGGCACTTGTATTAGCTAATCAGAAATCTTTGGAAGAGTGGAATGACCAGACTATGCAAGTATGTATTTAAAAGCTGTGCAGACATGATGCCCAATTACTGCTGCAGGCATTTGTATTCTAATAGAATATCCCACTGAGTCACCTGGATGCTTAAACAATTTTAAAAAAGCACAAGAGGATTCTGGTGGAGCAGCTGTTTGTGTGTTCAAAATAACTCGGAATCCAAAAATGGCCGGTCATGATTGGACACCTGTTGTAAAGAGAGGTTGGAGGAGGGGTGTGTGTTTATCAGACTTTCCATGATCAAATCTCAAGACATTTCAGATTTAGTAAGAAAAATATGAAAATGACTGAATTTAGACTTTCAGTTTAGACTCTCTACTAAACTAACAAACAAGTTACTATGCAGAGATCGGAAAACAAAAACCCATTACTGTCACGACTCTCTCAATTTAGCACAGTCTAGGGGATCCCTGCTGAAGGATGTCTGATTGCATGCTTTCCAGCCCTTTTCACCCTTGCATTCTGCACAGATACAGCGAATTAAGGTACTTTCACAATGTTACACTTCCACAAAAGCTCACACAAGCCCCCAACAACATCGCCTAGTCAACCAGGCCTACAGATAATGCCAAATATGCCCGCTACATGTCACTAAAAAGACCAACAGCAACGTTGTCTGACTGTTAGCGGAATATCTTGCTGTGCCAACTGAGTACCAATGCAAATAGGTAAAATGGGTATATATGTGTAGGCGGAGCATTAACTTCCTTATCCAGCTGATAAGGAATAATAGTATGTGTATAAGCATGATGGATGTAGACCTTAAACCACTACAAAAAGCATAATTAGCACATAACATTTCTACTATAAACCTTAAACGCAGTACTTAAATACATACATTCATACAATACATATATAAGTTACACAAAAACTGTACCGTGTTCATGAGTACAGATCAGACATAAAGTGTAATAATCAAACTATTTTTAAGACTCATCTTTACAAGGGTGACAGTAACTGGTGCTATGTAAATTTCAGCATTGTTCCAAACATTAGATCTTATTCAGTCTAGTAGGAAACGAAATGATCTAGTTTATCTTTTATTCGGTTAGCCAGAATAGCAATAGTAAAAAAAATACTCTCCTAAAATTGGAAATTCTAAACAAACATAAGAGCCAAACACTTAAAATGCAAATGTAAACAAATAAAACTCCAATGGGACAGACTAAATGTGCTTAATGACAACAACAATTGAGAAGTATTTTAAGGCTAATCATAAAATAGAAGTGTTTAATGTTTAAACCAGTACATAGGGCTAAAATATTCTCACGATTGTGCTATTGAAAAGAAGAGTTGTGTATGAACAAGTTTGTTTACATGCATCGCTGTAAAATAACAAAATGCCATCGGATGACATTCAATTAGTTGTATCTATTATAGTTATAATTAGGATGTTCCCATGTGCAACTAAAGGTCATATGATCGAGATAATTGCATCAGGCATTGTGGAAAAATATTAGCAAACTGTTTAGGACTGAAGGCCAAGTGGATGTAGATCAATCGGAACTAAAACTTTCAACTAGCCGATGCTAAACATGACTGCCAAAGTAAGAACCGTCATTAGGATACTATTCTTAATACAATTTGGAATCATTTCAAAATTTGATATCTACCAAATGCGCTTTATCAAATCTGGCCGAGCATCAGCAAACTGCCAAAACTAATAGAAAGATGCAAACGTCTTCAGAACACAATCCAGATGTGCAAAGCTGACAAGATCTTTACCATCAGACTTCCTCTTGAGATCCAAGATCTTGTGTTAGAAGTTATTCACTGGTTGCAAATCCTTGAAATTTTAGCACAAGCATGTTTTTGACAATACAAGAATAGTCTTCCTAAAATCTAAATGCCTCCTTATTAAGAAAAAAAAGTAACAAGTCTCTACCAGGTTACCTTGTGCTACATATAACCAGCAATGTATCATTTTGCTAAACATCTATTGCTGCTTTCACAATGTCGCATAGGAATCCTCTTCCCCTTAAAGCTTCATCAAGAGATAAAGATAGAAAGCAGGTGAACACGACTCAATAGTTCAAACTCAATAGTTCAATCTAAAACTTTTAAAAGTTGAACAAAAAGCATGTCTCAGCCTCATACTTGCGGTCCAGTGTTACGTTAGAAATTATACATGATAAAATGCTATAAATGAGAGCTACACCAATATCTGTCATACCAGGTAGGACTACTTGACTTTTTGTACTTCTTTTTTTCTTTTTGTAATCATTACAGGGTACTGATACAGAGTACGACAGAGTATCAGAGTTCTGACAAGTCACTATAAATTAACTAATAATTTAAGAAAAATAACACAACATACAGATGTTTTCACTACAACATCCCAACACAGTCTAAACCATTTCACCCAAAGCATACCAAAAAGTATTTCCTTTTTAAAAAAAATTATATTTAACTTAATAGAAAGGCGTGACACATCGTACTATGGAGAATATTAAAGAGTCTAAGATTCAAAATGGGAATTTGTATTAACAGTACAAGATAAGTAAAATAATCATGACTATTATATTTTACCATTGTGTAAAAAAAGATTTGAATCAACTGAATTATCTTGCATACGAAATTTTGCATACAAAACAACAGTAAAGCTGTTGGAAAGATATTTTCATGGTATTAGTAGTAGTAATTTAGTCCTGTAAGCATTTATCAGCATTTTAACAAGTATTTTATAGGAACTTTGCTGTTGGTACAACATCATATTCATAATAAAATGTCTTTTAAAAGTTCTTAAGTATTTATTTCCTTCTTTAACAGACAACAGTTCCACTTTCATGTGCTACAATACTTCAAAACATTCAATGTGTTTCAATTGGATAAGTAAGAAAACACTCATTCCACAATGCAAAGAATAAAAATAGGTTCACACTTAAAATCTATGACATTGGTAAAATGAAACTATGTTTCCTTTCATCTTTAAAAAATAATATGTGAATCTTGTGTATATAAATAATGAATTGTATTCATTTGGTTTATCAGGTATGTACAAAGTTAAACTAATTTGCAGTTAGTGCCAGTGTCAAACCAGCCAAACCAGGTGTTTAGCACCAGTTCCACTGGGATTCATTAAACATGTCAAATCTAATAAAATCGGTTGAAAACGCTCCTGTCGTGCATCGAGACATGTCTACTTTGAAGTCATTATAAAATTATGTTGTACTAACAGTTATATGACCATGGTTTGGTGTATTATACAATGTATACCAGCTAAGCATGTGGAAGTGCTTACTTTTCCTCATAAGACAAGCACGTGCAACAAGACGGAAATCTATTTAAATCGGTTGATAACGTTCCTGTGATGCCTCGTGACATGCCTACTTCAAAATCATAATAGAATTCTGTTGTACTAACAGTTATAGGACTGGTTTGCTGTGTTATACAATGTAAATGAATGTATCATCAAACTTGTCTTGGTACTAACAAGACTCAAAGAAAATGCGGCAACATTTAACTCTTGTATTCAGCTTTAATATTGATCGGTAGTTAGAATAAATTATTTTGCTTCATCATATTGAGTATATATTTATGGTTGGACATGTATAATGTTTGTAGACTTTAAACCAGCTAAGCATGTGAAAGTGCTTACTTTCCTCACAAGACAAGCACGTGCTTATCTACCCAACAAGATGGAAGTAACTAAGAACGCATACTTCCTCCCAAAAATATGTCATCAGCATTGCATGAAGCTAGAAGGCGTCTTCGCAGGATGGAATATGTATAACGATTTGGTTTTGTCTGCCACATATGCTCCACCGCTGCAGGTGATGCTGTGACATTTGACGACATTGTGATGTTAAAAATCACCAAAAAGCAATCAGAGTTATAGTGAGTTATAGTGTGGGAAATAAAAAAAATAAAATCAAGGCAAGAATAAGTTCTTAAACAATTACTAAATTACATTACAATCTAAATTTCTTAACAATCTCTTAGTGAGAAATCATAAAGGTGACGATAACGCCATACTCGCTCCGAGAGATATTCCCTGTGTCCGAAAAGGCCTCATGTTGGTTGTAGTACACTCATAAAAAACTGAATTCAGGTTGGAAGTGAAAGATTTCGGACACCACATTATGAGAGTTTGCTAGTTACTGTGTGAAGCCAGATTGCATCACAAACACTATCAACATGCCACTGGTTAGCAGTCTAGTTAATTAACCTTAATTAACTCTAAATTAAGCATTAAACAAACATAGCAATAAACAAAATCAGAAAATAATTCTTCAATAAAACTGCTAATTACATTTGTAGCCACTCAGGTGCACCGTTGCGATTAGTCTTCCAAACAACACAGTGAATTATGGGGTATCAACAACCAGCTTATGTACATAGGTTGAACACTACTATACAATACACAGTGCATTATGGGATTATATGAGTGAACTGAAAGTCCATCACTATATACTACAAAGCAGTGGTAGACAGTATCGAAGTAAATGCTATTCATCAATGTACTTTAGTAGTATTTTGGAGCATCTGTACTTCAATGGAGTATTTTGGGGGGGTGATATTACTTTAACTTCACTACATTTTAGAGTACAAGTAGTTTTTGGGGTCCGACATGATGACCCAGCCAATGTAGCAGCCTTGCAGCTGTAAGAGTGATGGAGGAAGAAAAGTCAAACTTAACACAGGACTCGTGGTCCTATTTAAGAGCTGAAATATTATTGAACCAAGAGAAGTTGTAACTCACTGGGCAAAAATACTTCTGATCAGAAGATGCTGAGTTAAACCCCACCACTGACAGGCTCTTAAGTAAGACTCTTAACCATCAGTCGCTCAACTGTATAAAATGAGAGATTAATGTGGCTCTGGATACGAGTGTCTGCCTAATGCCACAAAGTAGGAGTGACTTTTTTTTTTACCTAAGAATCAATTAATTAAAGGTACAAAAATTATAATAGAACATTAGTCACAGTAAACCATGATACGTTTACTTTTGATACTTAAGTACATTTAAAGGTAAATACTTTTATACTGTTACTGAAAATCTAAACTGAAGACTTCAGTATGCACTTTTACTTGACTACATGAATTGTGTACATCCTCAAACGCTGATGAATAGCAAACTCTCAACTTGACATTGATAATTGTACACTTTCTTTTTCATTATGTGACATTGTTCACCAAAGCCATGAAGTCTACAGAGGCCTTTAGTCAGAACCTTTTAAAATCAATTGGTTTTGAATAAATGATAAACACGAAAACTCCATAAAAGTGACATTATTCAGAGAAAAAGTGAGAAGGAGGGTTGTGATAATTAAGCAGGCTGTAAAGTTATGGTCTCGGTTGAAGGTAGTCTGGGATAGAAGCCAGGAGGTACTTAGGATATTATTAATCCCTCTTTAAAGAATGGCAATTTCTTGCAGAAATTCATTACAGACATCAAATGATTTTATTGTAGAACTAATTAGCTTTGAGCCAGCAAGTTTCTTGTGCATTAATACTTATTATAATGAAGATTAAGATTTTATAGAATCTGGCAGCGGAGACATAAATGACTTGTTGATGCTTTGAGTCAGAAAAAAATTCCAGTGTTCTTTTTATTCTCTTTAGTGATTGGAACAAAGGTTGTAACAAAGCGCTCCACATTGATACGATTCTCAATACAGGACTCACAATACGATTATTTCAGAAGTTTGCTTTTAATGTTACACTTTATAACATACTGTATTTGTGACTATTATGTATCTGAGTAATGAATGCCCTCAGGTACGTACTCGCTACGTTAAACAATGCTGGACATTTCATTTTGTGTAAAGAAAGTCATGTACCTGGAACCTTGTGTATACCATCAATCACAATCATGTTTGTAAGCCTTTTTTAAATAAAAAGCAACTGCTTAATGATGCAAATTTGATGTAAAACTAATGTAATAGCACTAGTGAAGCAAATCACCAGCTGTACTAGACATAATCCGGATACGCTAGACTCATTAATAATAACTTGCAACCAAGCATAGCAGGATACTATGCTTATAAAAGCTGCTTTAAAGATAAATTAAGAACATCCCACCCACCAACCCTATCCCCACTAGGATGACATTTTTACGAGAAACATTCTGTGGTGGGTCCATGCATGTTGAGTGAGCGAACCTATTTAGATAATCTGAGATTTTAGCCAGTTTAAAAGATGTCTGGACCACTTCCTGTCTCTAAACTGTTAATGACAAAAAGGAAATTTGGGGCAGGATGTAAATGTTACAAATGCAGATGACTTTCTAGCCGAGACCATCAAAGTTACTTTCATTATTTATGCTGATTTTAAGTTTGAGTCAGGCGATTAGACGTGTATGAGAAGGAATGTGATGATACACATACATAATGTGATTGATTATATAGTTCACAAAGTAAGTGAAAAAACATTATTTCCCTTAAGTAATTTAAAATACTGTATTTTATTATTTATTTAAGTCAATTAATTATTTTAATTACTTTTTTAATTTTATTATGAGGTAGGTACAAACAAAAGAATGAATGGAATGAAGCTCATTTGGCAATAACCCCTACACAAGAGTTTCTTCTTTGGCATTTATAGAACCATTGAAACCATGTGAAAGAGGCAACAAAGATTATTAGACTATATAGACAATGAGTAACAAAAGAAAACTTGATGGTTCAAACAACACCAGCACCAGGTTGCTACTGTTGAGCCCCGAAGTAAAGCCAGTAACCTTTGTTTAATACAGAAGGGACCCAGGACTGCTCCAAATCGGAATTAAACCCAGGATCTTGCTATTTGTTACGTCACCAAGCCAGCATTGCCACTGACGGCAATGCATTATTAAAAACTTTATTTGTCATGATTCGTTTCAATCCAAACCATTCAAATGTTCTTTCAGGTCACACAAGAACGATACTCTCGACTACCACCCCAGCACACACGCACACAAACATATATACTTGACAATCTGCTAGCTTTTTCATAGCCATCTTCTATAAGAATGATGACTTAATAATTTAGGAAAATAACAATCCTCCACTTTCATTCTACATGCCAACATTTAACTATATTAATATGAAAACCAGACCAAGTAACCCTCCATGATGATGTTTCAATGGCTCAGTATAATCTTTATGTCTGCAAGTTCCATATATTTATAATGGGCTAAATTATGCCTCTTATACCTTTTAGCAAGACTGAATGTTTACTTGAAACATATACTTGGTTCAGTGTTTGTTCCTACCACTATAGACTACAGTAGAAATTCAATAGTCAAGGCCGTATTATTTGTATAGCACCTTTCATACCCAGAAGCAAGTGCTTCATATAAGAAAAAGCATGAAAACCTTTAAAAGCATAAAAATCCTTTAAACATTGAGATCTACAACCTCTGAAAAGCTTGTTTCAAACATTGTTGCAAGGAAACGCTTTAAAGGTTTAAGACAAAAACAAACATCAAATACCTAGTTAATGTATGTGTACAGAGCTCAGTCATACACACAAAAGAGACATTTTTAACCTTGACTTAAACAGTTCTGTATCAGAGGAAAGTTAAATATCTGTTCCAGATATGTGCGGTGCAACTGTTAAATGCTGCTTCACTAGTTTAGACTCTGGGATCGACTAGACAACCTGAGTCCAGGGATCTTAGAGAAATGTTGGGTCTATTGTCTCTAAATATGTCAGATATATTCAGGGTTAAATCAGTTTAGTGATTTACAGACTGGCAGTAGAGACTCTAATTAAACTCTATTCTGAAAATGAATGCAAGCCAAAGCTGAAAATTGAGAACTGGACTGATGTGCTATGATGTTCTCTTAGTCTTGATTGGAACTTGAGCAGCAGCAGATTTCTGAATGAGCTGAAACTGATAAATTGTTTTTGGGGGGTAACCAATTAAATACCATTACAACAGTCCACTCTACTGAAAATAATCTCATGTGTCTTGATATTTTTAAGATGATAGAAGGCTGTCTTGATGATGGTTTTGATGTGGCTAATAAAAGTCTGAGTCTATTTAAATGTCCAGATTTCAGACTAGGTAGAAGGCCGAACATTCTCACAATAAATATAAGTTTAAAAAAGTGATGAAGAATTTTTCATTCTGCTAGACTAACCTCTGTAATTGTAGGGGTGGGGTGCATGTTTATTCATTGTACATAATTCTGAAGTGTGTAGTTTTAGTGACTAATCTCAAGTTGAAGGTAATTTGGGAAAACCACAGTAATTGCAAAAGACTCAAATCCTGAGGTTTTATTTTTGCAGTCTTTGAACTTCGTGGCAGTTACCTGACCACACACATGCACAGAAATGCTACTAAATCCAAAATTATTGAGGAAATGAACCCAAAAGATAGGGTTTTAATGAGACTATTAAAAACCTGGATCATGGTTATACAGGAATCTCCTGCCTGCGCTGCCAACTGCACCTTTGCAGATTATCCAAGGCTAGAAATGTCATGTGACCAATGTATTTGCAGTACTCTGCTGGGAGAAACTGCAGGGTACTTCCTGTTTGGCTTGATGAAAATATGACCATGTTCAGCACGCCATGACACAAACTGAATTTGATGAAATTCGACAGAACGGATTAGTGACAGCCAATGGGTTCTTCTAGCATCCTGGTCCTAAAGATATTACTATAAATAATATTTCTAAAAAGAATGATTTCATTTATAGTATTTTCTGGTGTGAAAAGCTTTGCTCCTGTAGTCCACACTATAAACTCAAAAGCATGAACAGTACACTCAGGGATCACGTATACTATATACGTGAGTGGGTGATAAAAACGTAAATATAAAATGTAGTGTTTTAGTTCCATAAGAATGAGCTGGTGTTTAGTAGCACAGCACACAATACTTAATGGAAGAGACAGTCTTTGGAGGAGTACTGACTAAGTGCAGCAGCGGGTGAAAGAAGAAACAGCTTGTAATTCGTCTGAATAAAATGGGGACCATTGTGCAGATGCAGAACAGTTGTACTCACGCTTGTGTCCTACACAGTCATGGGCAATTTATTATCTCACTTGTCGGCTTCTTAACTTACTTGGACTGTGGAAGGAAGCCGGAGCCCTTGATGTAAACCCACATGGACCAGAGACTTCTTGCGACAATGCTACTCACTTAATCACCATGCTGTCCTTAATCATGAATGCGGTAAAGCCCTCAGAATGTTTGGTTTCTCACACTATATCCACAATTTCATTCAAGTTCACATAAATTGGCTAATAAACAGTATATTCAAAACGTGTACTGACAACAATCATGCAGCTATTACAAAATAATTAGCTCTTAAAATCTGCCTTGCCCAACGTGAACGTCCTGAAGTTTCTAACTACACGTCGAATGGACACACAAGGGGGAACACTACTGCAAGCAATATTGCAAAACAATAGCGCATGGACAATTGTAGTTAATGTATAATGTATGCATATGCCAATACCTTAATGTCTACAGTGTTTAGTTTGTTATCCAACTCTGTTCAATCTTGATCAGCTAAAATCCACTGGTGGAATTCCTGGTAAGTAAACACAAACGCAACAGAGCCCTCACAAACTTACCACCCTCAGGTGTGGTGCGAGTGATATACTACACAAGGTTCTTCAGATTTTGTATTTCAAACTGTTCTTTACTAGTACAGTAATGTTTACTCGAATGAAAGCACTTTTCTAAGTCACTCTGGATAAGAGCACCTGCCAAATGCCAAAAATGTAAACGCAATTACTTGAAACCGAACTATAAAAGGAAAATTATGGCATTGAGGAATTAGGTGACGTAGAAGTATAGATCAGCCTTAATACTAAAAAAACTAATACCACTGATATCGGAATTCTAATTTAGTATGATTTTTGTAACTTCCAAAGCTTTGAACTGAATATTTATAGCACATTAATAATGAATGCTATCCAAATGATAAAAGGTTAAAGCCACTGCTTTGTTCTTTCTCTATGATCTAGAAAGAAAAAACATATATGTGGACTAGGGTATTAAGCATTTTGTGAAATGGCATGCAGGCCAAAGTTCACAGAGCTCACAGCTCACAGAGGTAATTGTAGGTACACTTAACCCTTTACTAAACTAGCTGACATCTCTGGATGTCATAAATGACAGGCATGCTAGAGTGCATAAGGTCTCCCCACCCCCACGCTCAGCTGTGCTGTTTGCCAATTTAGCTTTGTTCCAAATTAGAAAAGATATGGAAGCTTTAGGGAAATGTACAAAAAAAAATTGTTGTTACAAAAAAATGTACTGACATTGTACAAAATGCAAACATGATTATAATGAACATCGCATAATAAAATTAAAAATGATCAGTGAAAAGTAAGATGTGAAATGTTAAAATAGAGAAGCAGTACTGCACAGCTAGAAATCAAACTTAATTATTAAGACAATGGTGTCCCAATGATTTTGGTTGGCATGATGCTACCATTGTTACCTTGGTAGTGAAACGCGATGCAATTGCTAGGCAGTATTGTTCAAATAACATCCATTCATCCATCATCTAGTTTTATTAGAATCTTAGGGTCATGGTAGGACACAAACAGGCCAAATGCACTAAAAGAGTTGCTGTGAGTGCTAGCCACTATGCCACCTTAATACCACAATATTTTGATTTTTAATGTCGTTTTTTCGGTCACAATTATGACAGACACATGGTATTTATTCATCACACAAGTTTAATGTCCAATACAGAACCCAGGCAATAAAATAGTAATATAGTAAGAAGTAAAAGTATCTGTAAAGTGTCCTTGGGTATCTTGAAAGGCGCTTATAAATAAAATGTATTATTATTATTATTATTATTATTAT